>CAJUYH010002158.1:0-42001 GCA_910591685.1 Galerucella tenella | reverse complement strand
TAGCAACACCCTTTTACATATATTCCAATATCGTATTCAAAATAATTAAGAACAAAGTAACAATAATTTTAAATTCACCCTGTTTGAAATTCTTTCAATCATTTTTTAATATCTCCCGCACATATTACCCTACCTTTAGTTTTATCAGTAAAACTAATAAAAAACAATGAACCCGCGTCGCGTAGCAACGAAAAAAAGTTTGTTTTGGATCCTAGAAAAATAATTCACAACTAATGTCAGAAAATAAAAACTCTCTGTCAAAGCTTTGAAATTCATCAATGTAATTTGTAAATTTAGCATAGTTTTTTATCTCGATTCCTGATAATTATATGTGGATTGATACCCACTGGTCCTTCGAATACATTTGTCTATGAAAACTACATTGGAATTTATTTCACAACCTATGGTAACTATTTCTGAGGTATAAATAAATTAATACCTCTATGACTGTTAACAATCAGATCACACCCCATGTTTTATTAGGTAATATTTCGACTTATGCATTCAATTGATCTTAACGGGTTGTAGTCACCCTTGTAAGGCTACTAGTATACGTTGGCAAGTTTATCTGAAGCCGTGAAAGGAATGCAGTCGAAAACATTCGATACTGCCACGTTTAACTATGAAAAAGCTAAAGTGCTGAGTATGTGGTGATAATAATTAAAAAGGGACTTTCTATTATTAACAATATCAACAATATGATTAAACGTTAATTCTTTAATGTGCTTGTTTCCTTGGATTTTTCTATTGACATTATTTTTTCAATTTATGAATATTAAAAGATGAACACTTTTCCAAATTTGTTATGGGCTTCTTCAAGCTCTGGCAGCGTTGTACGAAAACCATAGTTCACCACACCCTCCGAATTACATAATTAGCGATTTTTATCGAAAGCTGACTCCTGCGTGTGTTTTTCCCTTTCACTTCGTCAAATGACCGATATTGATTTATCCAGAGGCGTTGGTTTTGTCAGTGACCTGTGTATTTTCAATTTTACTTGGTAAAATAGGTACGGTACGCCATTTGAACGTTTTTGACAGATATGCGCCATGTTTCCTCGCCTCTTACCGATGCCCCGTAGCTTCAGATGAACTTGCCGAACTATAGGTGTCCAAAATTATGGGACTCACTTTTACTTCTGGGCTGTTACAATTATTGCGTTAGTTTAGGAGTGTAGGTGGGAAGGTCTAAGAAAACGTGAGCCTGGGCAAGCAGGGCTTTAAGGATAAAATTTTTGTAGATGGAGAAACGAAGATCACAGAAAAAAAAGGAGAAGTATAGCCAAGACAGAATATTGTTTTAATGATGAAACAAAATAATTATCAAAGCATTAGTTTGATTATAAATTCATTTTAAATTAATTTGAAGCTGAAGCTTCGTAGCTAAATTTTCAAATGGAAGTAAAAACGTATATTCTTCGGTCTAGGTCTTTTACGTGATTTGCATTAAGGGTTACTTATTGAAAAAAAAGCCCATATTAATAACCAAAAAAAGCAATAAACTTCAGAGCTTCAACATCACGTTCGTGAAAGGCAGCTTCCAACTTTTAATTAGTTTAATCCATAATTTAGTTAGAGGTATTTTTAAGTCGGTTTATCATGAATTTATAATGAAACCAACACTTTTATTGCATGTCTGTGTACGGAATTTAATGCCTTAGCATAAAACTCAGACGATATTGAGTAATAAAATTACCTAATATTGAGTAGAACTATGAAAACAGTGGTAATCAGCTCCAAATTTCACTCACTACCATTAAAGGTGCCTTTAGACTATAGAATTTTTCATTTGATTTCACATTTGATTTTAACAAATCGAATGAAACTGTACTTTGTATTCGTTTACACTGTTCGATTTTCAATTTGATTTGATCCGTCTAATTTTGCATTTGACAAATCATTCGAGTCTTGCAAAATAGAGCCGTATCTATTTTTTTCATCCGATTTTCATAATTAATCATGCGCATTGCGCATTATTTGCTGTTGACTACATTTCTCTTATAGGTTAGGTTACGTTACGGGCAACATTATTCTACCTTGTTTTTGCCTCGATACATTCCCTCAGAATAGTGTCTTTCTTTTGAATTTTGCTATTTACTTTTAAGAATATTTCCTCAAAAGTTTTTGAGCTCATAGGATCTACCAACAAAAGTTCACTAGAAACTAAATTCAAAATAGCACGTTCTTTTCGACGTGATAACCATTTTCTACACCATAACTTTCGATTTACTTGCTTTTTTTTGTCATTTTGCAGTTGTGATAATAACAAAATATAAGAAACAGCAGATTGAATAGAAAGAGACACATTTACTATAAAAGCCATCAAGTTATTTGTTATGCAGACGATATGGCCATAATTTCAAGAACAGAGAAGGATTTGGGTGAAATAACAAAGAATTTAATAGAAGCGGCCGCTAAAATGGGACTTACGATAAACGAACGGAAAAGTAACCTGATGAGACTCAGAAACCAGACAACAAATGACAAATTTAGAGTAGAAACCCAAAGAGCAATCATCGAATTTGAATATGTGGAAGAGTTTATATATCTAGGAACCCTGTTAAATGAAAAAAAGGAAATTAAAAATAGAATCATGAAAGCTAACAAAAGTTCAGGAGCAATAAATCACCCAGTCCGGTCAAAGCATCTATCAAGAAAATCAAAACTAAGATTGTACAGTACTATATTGAAGCCTACGATATTGTATAGTTGTGAGACATGGGTTTTAAACAAAAAACAAAGAGAAAGTGTAATTAGATGGGTAAGAAAAATGTTAAGAAGAATTCTGGGAGGAAAAAAAGGAGAAGGGGTGTATATGAGAAGGACTAACGAAGAATTATATAACATTTATCGTGAACCCAAAATAGATGCAACTATTACATCAAGAAGACTTCAGTGGTTGGAAAGGATGGAAGGAGGAAAAATAGTGAAACAAATAGCATGGAGAGCTCCGGAAGGGAAGAAGAAAAGAGGCAAACCAAGGAAAAGATAGAGGGGAGTTGTAGTAGAAGACCTGAAAGAAAATAATGTGAACCGATGGAGAGAAAAGGCCAGAGATAGAAAAGTATGGAGAGGAATTACAAAGCTTTGGGCCTAAAAGTCCTGTTTAAAAGGTATTTCAATTATGTCCACACCTAAATCTGACCTGAAGCAAACAACTTGAAATTTTATGGTTTTAAATGAAACTAACTGTTTCTAAATGACTCCACAATATATTTGAAAAAATATATTGTGGAGTCATTTAGAAACAGTTAGTTTCATTTAAAACCATATGATGAGTAGATTCCACGAAGTGAGGGTTTATACAGTTAACTCAACTTGAAATTTGTGAAAGCAAAATCATAACCCAACATTTTCTATTTCTATTGCCATGGATGACAGTTTTCCAAGTCAAATCGAAAATTAGACAAATATAACCGATAATATTTAGAAAGGTCCAAGTTCGACTCTGATGTAAAATCAAAAGTTTTATTAAATGTAAAATCGAATGAAAAATCCTATGGTCTAAAGGCACCTTAACTTTATTGTGAATTTGTGATAGTGAACGTTATAATAGAATTCATTGCACTGTTTTGGTCCGTTGGCTAACAAAATCACTGCCAATGTCAATGATAGAATACGGAAGTTCGGTCCAATATGCCAACCCAAAAATTGTATTATTGTACGGCAAGCGACAAACGTGATGGCGAGCCCGCCCCCATGTGCACAAACTCATTTTCAATGTTACCTCCCACTACAGCTCTTGCAAGACATATAAATGCTCTGTACAGAGGCGTATCATTGGTTGTTGTCCTTCAATTCTGTTGGCGTTTGGCATTGTCCGAATAATTCTTGTGTTGTTCCTGAGAAAATGTTGTCGACATGACAAATATTCGGAAAATTGATTATTCCCAGATATTCAAACAGAGGTGGATCCAGTGATTATGGATTTAAATGTCGATAGCAGCACAAGCAGCAGTGAAGATGAAGAAAGTTTGTATTCAGATAGTGACTGATTGAAGTTTATTTCTTAATAAGTGTATCATTATATAACATTTTAATAAACTGTACTACTCACTACCTATAATACTGAATGAAATATGAAAATAAATTACAGAGAAATTATTTTCCATTTGCTACCCTAATTAAAACTAATTATAGGTACGACACTGACCGGCAAGGAGCTCATCGTAATTCAATAGTTATTTAGTTGGCGCTTGCAGTATAATTTTAGAAAATATTTTAACTGCCTACCAAACGAAGTGATACGCCTATGGATTATGAATGCTTTATTATTTTAATACTCTCTTATTCATGAGAATAAACTATGCATTTCGTTTAAAACGTAGCTTCAAAAATCAATATTTTTCCACAACGGGTCAAAAGGGGAAAGTATATTCAAAAAAATAGATTTTGCCAATAGAGCGTGAACTTATTGAGGATCAGTAGAGGTATACTGCGTGTCCAGAAACTATCCTGCCAAACGGAAACTACAGTTACTAAGTCGATTCAGTTCAAATTCCGCGTATATTGAAAGTATACAAGAACAGTCCGCACAGGTTGCAACTGCTCGCTTATAGTTTCAAATTGTACACGCCGCAACTATTTTTAGAAAATATACATGGTTTTTTTGCTTTTATCTCGTATATTTTCCAATTACGTACGTTAACATTTTTGCGAAAAATATACTGCTCCAGTTATCGTTGCGGACATTTCTCAAAAAACAAAAGTAGCAGCGTCGATAGCGAGCAGCCGAGTAGGAAGGACGTGTCCTGAATACTCAGAAGCAAGCGAAGCAGATTTTGAGAAAGCGATCGGACGGAGGCTGATTTTTATCAGCCGAACCGGCGAAAGCTGATTAGACGACGAAAACAGCGTGTTCAGAACGAAACAAAGATTTATTAATTTTAATCGGGATACCTATGATGGTTGTAAATGAAATAGCATATAAACCTCGCTGGGAAGTTTCATTCTTGTTACGAGATAATAGCTAATAACTTATCCCTCGACAGTAATAAAACTCTTCCCACCTCGGTGTGTAATATACTATTACATGCTTCTATTTAACTTGCAACTGCTGCTCAGGGTGACTAGGGCGTATAGGGCGGCACTGGCAGTTATCGCTGGGATCCCCCCGATTGATCTAATGGTAGAAGAGCGTCAGAGACTATTTCGGGTAGGTAAGGTGACGGATGAAATCAGACGTGCGGAGAAAGAAGCTACCAGGGAAAGATGGATACGGAAATGGGCGGAGCTAGAAAACGTTGCTCATACCTGACCTAGGGGCATGGCTGGATTGCAGCCATAAGAAGATCAATTTTTACATCACCCAGTTTTTAAGCGGCCGTGGGTGCTTTAAGAGCTACTTAATAGTTAATAACTATAACTTAATAGGAATAGTTCCAGACCAAACCTGCGATTACTGCGGAGAAAAGGTGGACAGCCCAGAACACTCTATCCTCAGGTGTAGTAGATGGTGGGAATAAAGGAAAGAAGCATTAACATGGGATGTAGAGGGTGCTTTCTCAGCAGACCTGGTGCGCTGGATGGTGGATTGTAGAGACAATTGGGAAAAAGTACATGGTTTCATAACGGAGGTATTGGAAAGAAAACTGGTAGATGAGAGGGAGAGAGAGGCATCGTAGTCGGTAAAACACGTTCCCCTTCCTGAAGCTATGCCGTAAAGGCAATTCCAGGCTGGGATGTACGAACGGGCTTGAAGGTGGGTTTTTAGTGGGTAACATTGGCACATGAGTCCCACACGGCCTGGAAGAACGGAGATGTGCGAAAAGCATTTTCTCCTCTCCCCAAAAAAAAAACTTGCAGCTGAGTTTTAAGTCAGTTATCTTCAATCGATAAAGCTGAAGTTTGGTATACACGCTTATTTTGGATGACAGTGCATGTTCAATTAAATAGAAATTTGATTTCAAAAAAACAACGACAAAAGCTCTGACGTTCAATTTCTATTTCATAACTTCATCACAGACGAATCGCGAACAATCAAAACTCGAAATGGGTTCAGGATTTACGATTGACTGGTATTATTCCGTCGCCAGACGTTTATAACGCCCTCTTATTTTTAAAACTTATTTGCATACCTACATGGAATTCGTTCTCCTTATCTTATCAAGTCCCCATAGTAGATAGGATGAATAATAACATCGGGATGCTGATTATAAAACGAAACGAATAACTGTAACTGTATCACGACCACGTTCCTATATCGTGAATTCTTCTGATATTTCATTCATAGTCAGCTCGAGCTCTCCCTGTCAGATGATTCGTTATCTGGAGGATAGATTTTCTGGCGGCAAGCGATATCTGTTATGGGACTATGCACACTTTATACGTTGTCACCGGTGAGAAATTATTGTCCTGGAAATATGTGTGAATGAGAAAAAACCTAGTTTTTCACTCCCAACATTTTAAGTAATAATTACCAAAAAAAATTATTGATGTCGAAATTTGATTAGTTGATGTTTAGATTACGCGCAAGCGCGACCTATTAATCGGGAGAAATTACACCATTTAAAATAGGATGCAGTATCTTTCATTATAAGAAACAGAGTACCAGGAGACTTAAATGTAGATATCGTATTAAAGATAACTTACACATAAAACAGAAAAAGAACACAGCATTTTAAAAACAATTAGCAATAGGATTAATAAAATTTGGAAAATAAAGTTGCTTCCAATGTGAAAAGAAAGGCACTAAAAATTTATGTAGATATCACATTAGGAATCATTTATGAACACAAAAAACACAAAAAACAACACCCCACTTTAAAAATGATACAATTTGTAATAGATATTTGCCTCAAATATCAATATCAACAATACCAACAATGAAGAAACCGAACTACAAGTTACTTTCATATATAACTAGGTACGTTATTAGTGCAGCCTAGATGTTCAAAATATCGTCCATAATTTTCAATGCATAAAATCAATCGCTGACGGGTGGAGAAAACATCAGCCTCAATAAGTACGTTTACACCGGGCGTACCAAATTTTTAGTCCGAGGTCTAAATGACGTCACGTGTACTTTACTTTCGGTGTAAACACCCAAGGAGTAAAATTTGGTACTCGAATTTGATCCGTCTCAACTAGGGTGGATTAAATTCAACTTTTAACGGTGTAAACACGGCACATCAACATTCGTGGACCAAAGTGACAGTTTTCTAAAAGCACAGAGTAAAAATAGGTCGCTGTCACGTAAGATCGGGTCAAAATAACCTAAAAAAGCTGAATAAAATAACTAAATAAAAAAATATAATAAAAATCTACCATAAAATTAACTTAAGATTTAGGGTTATGTCATTTCAATATGAAAATGTCAATTATTTTGGTCCCAGACTTTGAACCTGGAATATTTTAATCCAGCAAAACAGTCAGTATAAACACTGATGCTCTAAAACAAATAAGTCCACGATTTGGTCCTCAGCCCAAATTGCTCCACACGGTGTAAACTAACCTATTGTCGTGTATTATATGTGGGAGCCAGTTGCAAAAATCCAACCTGGTATCGATCTCTATAGCATTCAAACTTTGGTGTAGGTCCATGTGATATGGGTACAATCTAAAATAGTATGATCATATCAATAAGACACATTGAAGGCATTCGTTGTTAGTAAACAAAAAATGACTTTGAATGCATTAACTCTCGTAATGTTATTACGAATTTTTTTCGCCAGGCCTCTCATTATTTTCATTATTGGTACATTTTCACTTTACTTCGCCTCACTTAGGTAATTATCATGTTGTTAAGTAGTTACCTACTGGACAAAAGAAAAGTGAATATAAATTTAAATAATACAAAAATATGCCCAAATACACGGAAAAACATTAGCAATTTGGAAGTTCTCAATATTTTCAGTTAGAAAAAGAAGCTGGTAATTATTAATTCCATAACCTTTCCGAATTTGGCTGAATACGATCCTGATGATTTCATTTATCAAATGAAAGGTAAGCTATATTATGTCAAAATTGGGTGGAACAGAGATTTGGGGAGGTGAACTACTTCTTGACGCAGGTGCTCACAGGGCATGGGTCGAGAGTGGGTAACCTCCACATGATTGGGAAAAGAGAAACTGGAGTGTGGGAGAGATGTGAAGTGGAGGATGATCTGAGACATGTATTTAGATGCTGGAAGAACGAGGAAGCTTTGAATAAGTAGGAAAATGAACTGGGAGAGGCTGTGTATTTCAAAAAAATATGGTGGAGATTATGTTGAGGGGCGAGGAGAAATATGGATGGAGATAAGTGGCGTAGTGGAGAGCATGATTAAGAAAAGGGAAGGACGCGACATGGCATGTGAGTGGTGGGAGTGATAGAATGAAAAAGATGACTGAGAGTGTGTGAGGGACCGCCGCCCGTCTTGAAGTATGCTAGGGTAGGGATTTCAAGGCGGGAGTAACGGTGAATTTGAGGTGGGTTTGGTTGGTATGCATTCCCGTGGGGGGATGAGTCCAACACTGCCTGGGTAGTGGTTAAGGACCCATTCGAACATGAGTTTCCTATATCGGCCCGAAAAAAAATATATATGTCAAAATAGCAAATGAAATAAACGACATAAGTACCAAAAACCCGGATATACCTCACAAACGATGACGCACACCACGAAAGCTATTGAATGTACCATATACCACCCTTGGGTCGTAATAATTTATGCCGTATAGAACGTGTACCTATCTTATTTATTCATAGGAATATTATTGGTATTATTATCATGAACATTATTCACAAAATTTGGATGAATATTTCCTCGTTTTTTCTCAATTTGTATGAAATTTTGTGTCTTCAGAATGTCATCATCTCTGACCAAATTTTCTGTTACTCTTGAAGTACTGCAGGGGACACAAGCTTCGTTTTATCGTATGAAATTTCATTTGCAGCCCTTTTTTTATTTTCGACGCTTACCGCTACATAACTTTTCGCAATGGTTGCAAATTTTCATCCAAATTTAGCAGTTTTACTTAGAATGGAAGAAATTGAGTTTTTCCCGACATCCTTTTTGTTATCACACGAAAAAACAAGGATTAAAATTCGTCCTGTGAGATATTATAACAATGTAACTGTAATTTCTCATTGTATTACAAGAATAAATAATTTTGTCAATAAATTCTTATCGTGTATCGTGTATCGTTCTCCATAGACCCTCCTTTTCTCGCTCTCCATAAACGCTCCCTTTCCATCGATGCCATAAGTCGACGGGGATGAAGTCGGAAATGAATAAAGCATTTGTATTATTAAGAGTGTGTACAGTTCCTTATGACTAGCCCTGTATAAGAGAAAAATTAATATCAGGATACGAATTTCATCACCAGTTATTTCCTTCTATCTTCCGTATTCGCCAAATTTTACACCGTGTGATTTTTATTCATTTCCATAAAAAGTGTTTAGCCGACCGTTGTTTCACCTTCTAATTTTGAAGTGTCTGTTAACAGTATTTGTCAAGGATATGGAAATTTCACTAGGAAGAGGAAATTTTAATCTACCGTTTGTGGAATATGCGCATATTTTGCATAGATTTTAATATTTGACTACCCAGTTGTATTCACTAGACGCACATTGAATTAACCAAACGATATGCAACAAAACGTTTGATATTTGCTAGTGGACAAATTCCTCTCACGGAATTTATATTTGAATATAAAGAAAGAGTTTGCTGCATAGCTTAATAATTAATTATCATTGTCCCAATCCACAACTCTTAACATCCAACTCCCCAACTATCCTTGACCTACACTCTACAGCATCATCATTTTGCATGTTTTATTATGTTTTAAGCTAAATCCAGTACGTAATAAAGAGTGCTTCATGGAATTATAATTTTTTTATACTAAGCTACCAAATGATCCTACCAAATCTATTGAGAACAAAATTTATAAAACACTTTTCAAATTCAAGAACGAATTTGCTAGTCGTGAAAGAACAATGTTAACACCTAAATACTGTAAGCCACCACATTTTTATGGTCTGCCAAAAATTCATAAACAAAACATACCATTGAGACCAATTTGTAGCACTATTAATTCCCCATGCAGTAAACTATCGAATCATATATTGAAAATTATTGAACCCCTCGCGGGACAGACAAATTCATACATCAGAAATAGCAATCATTTTATAGAAAAGCTATCAGATTTGAATTTCAACAAAAACCATTATTTGGTCAGTTTTGATGTAGTTAGTCTCTTCACAAATGTACCGGTACAAAAAACAATAGAACTTGTCCAATCAAAATTAGAAATTGATCAGACCCTTACAGAAAGAACCAAATTGAGCGTAACAGCAATAATAGAATTATTAAAATTATGTATAACAAAAACATATTTTCAATTCAATAATGATTTTTATGAACAGAATTTCGGTCTTGCCATGGGCTCTTGTCTCTCACCAATTTTGTCGAATATTTACATGGAACATTTTGAAGCCGAAATAGTAAATAATCAAAAATTAAAACCAATTGTCTGGTGGAGATATGTAGATGACATCTTCGCAATATGGCCTCATGATTTAATATCTCTTAATGATTTTTTAAAAAATATAAATGAAGGAGAGGAATCTATAAAATTTGAAATTGAAATTGAAAATAACAATTTTTTGCCATTTTTAGATGTTCTTATTAATAAAACATCTACAGGGTATGAAACGAGTGTATACCGCAAACCAACACACACTAATAGATATTTGAATTTTGACTCTAATCATTCTATAAGCGTTAAAAAAGGTATAGTGAAATCTTTATACGATAGGGCCAGAATCATTTGTTCTAGTGATGATCAATTTACAAAGGAGAAAACTTTTTTAAAAGATGTTTTAAATAACAATAATTACCCTGCAGAATTTGTAAATAAGGAGATTAAGCATATAGAGAGGGGCTCATTGTTAATACCCCATAACAATAATATTAATAATTCAGCTAACATAATTTTTAGGAACTTAACAATACCGTATGTTAAGGGTTTATCGGAAAGAATTAAAAAAATTGGTAACCAATTCAATATTAGAACTAGTTTTAAATCGAACAATACATTGAGATCAATACTAACAAAAACGAAACCAAAGAATGAAGAACAATCTTCAAAAAACTGCATATATCAAATATCATGTGAATGCGACAAATTTTATTTAGGTGAAACATCTAGACCATTGAAAGTACGAATAAACGAACACAAAAAATATATCAAAGATAGGGAATTCTTTAAGTCAGCTATTTGCAAACATGCTTGGGAAGAGGGTCATCAAATTCAATGGGATTCATCGAAAATAATATTAAAAGAACCCAATAATAAAAGACGGAAAATCAAAGAAAGTGCTTTAATACAACTAAATGCAGATAAATGTGTAGCTAGTATTTCAGCCGAATGTAGTCAAATTTGGTTACCAATGTTAGAAAGAGAAATTTCCAATAATCAATTACCTGCGTTATCAGGATAGCATCATAAGTTTTTATCCAGGTTTTCTTATGATTTATAATTTGAATAGTTGTTAATCGATACACATTTCAATACACAAAATCACAAAACTGAGTATACATATTTCAAAAACTTAAATATTCATACACAAAAAAACTATCAAGAAACGCGTTTTATTAACAACATTTCCAATATAAGCGAAAAAACGCGCTATCCCAATAAAAACCGTTCCTGGAACGTGCACTTCACTGGATTCCATTTCTAGTAGACTATCATATCGTTGGAATGTCAAAAAATGAAATATTTCATTTCACATTTTGCCACAGATATGATCTACTATGAATGGACCTTAATAAAAATTTGATAACAAAATTTTGCAGTCTTAAACTTCAAAATAATTTTTGATTGTCTAGTTGTCAAATTTTTTCTGTTGTGTCAGTTAGGGATAAAGAATTACTTAATTTCTACTTATTTTTTCTTGACAACGGTAGCTGGAACGCTACCGAAACGTTGAAGTAAAGAATTTAAAAATATTGTGGTTTAATTTCCCAAAAAATTAAAAAAAGAATGAATAATATACCACAAGGAACATACAGAAGATATTTAGACACACGGTTTTATTAGCTTTACTTGTATGTTTGTGGGTTTGTAACTCTCCTTTGCGCGCACAAGCATACGTCGCACTTAGCCGGTGCAGATCTTTGGACGGTATTCGGATTGAAGAACTTGATTGTTCCAAGTTGACAGATAAAGCCATATGTAACAACGAAGCATTAGATGATACAACTCTGTCTAGAATGATTAATTGGAAAATTTCATTAATATTTGTAGTAAGACATAGAATTATAGGATCGAATTTTATTACGTTGTTCAAGAAGAATTTTACATTCGTGCACCCTATGTTGGAAATTTATAATACCATCAATGAGAACTTAAAGAAAAACTCTATTGACAATAATTCTAAAAAATGAAAAATAAATATAATTTAAAAAAACTAAAAAAACACGCCTTTAAAGAATATCGAGCTAAAAAGTTGAAAATAATTTTAAAAATATACTTGAAACAATAGTATATAAAAAAATACTAGTATAATTGAGGGAAAAGCGTGGGACGCTTTGTGCCATAATTTTCGTATATCGAGCACCCCACGCTTTTCCCTCAATTATGCTAGTATTTTTTTCAGAAAGGGAAGAGAAGTTCAAGATCACATATTTGCAATTAAGCAGATGATCGAGAAAAACCACAAAAATCGAATATATATGGCATTCATAGACTTAGAAAAAGCCTTCGGCAGCATACCTAGGAGAACGATATGGAGGAGTTTGAAAAGAAGGGGAGTGGACGTCAGATGGCGAGATAATTTCGAAAGTATATATCAACGAACAAGAAACTACGTCAGAACAAATAATAGAGAATCAAAAGAATTCATAACTAAGGAAGAGGTGAGACAGGGTGGAGTATTAAGTCCAACATTGTTCAACTTAGTTCTAGATGACGTAATCAAGGAAATAAAACCCACTAAAAAGAAACTTTCACTTGGATACAGAAATTTGGAACCAATCTATGTAGCAGAAATGGCATTTGCAGATGACTTAATGGTCTGTGCCAAAAGCGAGGAAGATTTGAAAGATAACCTTGATAAATGGGATTTGGCACTAAAACGGAGAAATTTAAAAATAAACGTAGAAAAAACAAAAGTAATGATAATAGGCTACAATGACATCCAAACAACAATAAACTTAGATAACAAAGAAATAAAACAAACCAATAGTTTCAAGTACCTAGCTAGGAGTTACAATACAGGAGAATGGAAAAAATGAAGCAGAAATAAAGAATAGGGTAGAGAGCGCGATAAAGTTGTATTATACATTAAATAAAACATTTATTTGGAAAAAAGAGATAGCCAAGAAAACAAAGCTGACAGTATATAAAACAGTCGTCAAACTTATTCCTACATATGGATTTGAAAGCTGGACATTATCAAAGCAGCAGAAAAGTAAAATACAAGCAGTCGAAATGAATTTTTTAAGGGGCATAGAGGGAATAACAAAAAGAGATAGAGAACGAAATGAAAATATAAGAGATGCTTTAGAAATAGAATCGATATTAAGTAGTATAAAAAGACAGCAACTAAGATGGTTTGGTCATTTGGTAAGAATGAACAACAATAGGCAAGTCAAGAGAATAAGGGGAGCAAGATCAATCCAAAAACAGACGAGAGGCCGGCCAAGGAAAACATGGAATTATGTAATTGTAAAGAATTTAGCGAAAATAAATGGAACATGGACAGTAGGAAACAACATGGCAAAGAACAAGAAACAATGGGCCAATTTCATTTATAATGATTAAACATTACACCTTAACACCTACGGGTATACTAAGGTTTTGATTATATCTATATATTTTTTTATATTACTATTGTTTGAAGTTTATTTTTGAAATTATTTTCAACTTTTTAGTTCGATATTCTTTAAAAGCGAGTTTTTTTAGTTTTTTTTAAACTCTATTCATTCAATTAAAACTAATGTAACTAGACTAAATTTTTTTTAAATAATATTGTTATTTCACAATTTGTGACAGATACCTCCATCGTATTCCCTCTTTCAGTTGACACGAGCCAGAAAGGAAAAATTATATAGGCCAAGCAATAGAGAATCGAAATGGTGGGTTTTTGACAAAAATTCTAGTAGAAAATGGATTGTGCCATCTAGTAGGAGTATATTATACACCAAGGTGGTGAAGACTATTATTATTGACCAAGCCCCAAGATTGTTTCGCGAGGCGCTTTGTCCCGAGCGGAATAAGGTGCGAGACTAATAAATGTCTTCACCACCATGGTGTAGATACATTTTTTTCCATTACTAGCCAAATTTCAGACAAAAATTAAAAATAATTCACAAACGCACCACGAAATGCGTTCACCCCGTCGTCTGACTAGCAGGTACACTGACAGTTTTCGAACTACTATCCATGAATTCTCAAAATATTTGAATTTGTCCATTATTGACCTGGGTTAATAATAGTAAGAATTATTTACCACTAATAAAGAAAATCAACTCCTCAATTGGCTAGGAGAAGCAGTGACTGTCAACTTCACAGCTAGTAGTGGGAAATTATAAATTGCTTAGCAAGTAGGAAAACCATAACACTCCTGGTCGACTTAATAAAGTGTTAGAGGGAGATGGGGCCATTACTAAATATTAAGGAATTTTTATATGAACAAATTTTGTTATTTCAAGTTTGCTGTTAATGAAAAATAAATATATAACTTTATTTATTGTTATTATTTATCAATATAAACCTTTATATTGTTTGCTACATTCTTGTACAACACTTTATCGAACTTTAGAAATGATAGGCAGGTTCACAAAGCACAACAGCTGTACAACACTTCATTGAACTCAACCGTTCAACGTTTTATCTAATTCCGCGCTTTCATGATATTTAATGAAATCTTCAATTACAATGATAATATCAAAGTGGATTCAAATGGTGTTAGAAGTATTGTTACTATGAAGTATTCACCCAGAAAATTGACTCACTTCAAATAACTGTGTCCTGAATAATGTTGTTTTCAATGTTTATAAATCTTAAAATACTATTGAATTAAAATTATGGGGTAATTGCCAGTTTAAATAATGAAATAATTGTCAGTTTTGACAGTACCTACCTAATTAATAAATTATTCTTTGAAACTCATGTAGTATCTCTATGTTGAAACTTAAACAGTTAGGTGAAGTTTTTACATAACTACTTTCCATAACTGATATATGAAGGTTGTGAAAAATGTGACGTTACTAACGTCAAGGAGTTACTTAAAGTGTCACATTTGATAGCGGAATTAGATAAACACATTTTAAAAACAAAAATAATTATACACAAAAAAGTAACAGCAAACGCGTTTTATTAACAACATTTCCAAAATAAGCGGAAAAAAGCGCTATTCCAATAAAAACCGTTCCTTGATTCCATTTCTAGTAGATTATCATATCGTTAGAATGTCATGGAATAATAGTTATTCATTTTACATTTTACCAGAGATATTATCTATTATGAATGGACCTTAATGAAATTTGACAACAAAGTTTTGTAGTCTTAAACCTCAAAATATTATTGATTGTCTAATTGTCAAATTTTTTCGTTTTGTGTCAGATAGGGATCCAAAATTATGCGTTTGAAACGTCGAAATAAACAATATAAAAACATGATTGTGGTTTGATTCCCAAAAAAATGAGAGAAAAAAGAACTGTGATTGTATCTAGTCTGTGTTTCCTATTGTTTTTTTTTAAGTTGACTCACTTTTTCTATAACTGTATTTGAGAAAATATCCAACAATCGACAAAAATGAATACAAAAACTCTCGTACTTACATATAACAATTCAACAAACACAACCACATTTCCGAGAAATAAAACGAAACAAGCAAGTAACCATAAAAACCAGTTTTTCTCCAAAAACTTGAATCGTGTCCCGTTTTTCTGTTGTCAACCAAAACACTAAATTCCGTTCCCTCTATAGCATCTCAGTTGAATGTGCGCTATCACGAGGAAAACCATCATATCGACAAATCGATAGGTTATTACTATCCACATGCCACGGACAAACTAGCTCTGGCATTGAAAGAGGTAGTAATGGGACTCACAGGTATTTTGTTCCAAAGGTGAGCCATTTCAGAAGCGGGATCGTAATAGTGAAGTAACATTTTTAAGGTTCTATGAGTTTTTTTAATAATGGAAAGAATGCTTTTAGTTTTTTGTCCTTTTCAGTTTTGTTTAAGTGGTAAATAGCGTGAGATTCAAAGGTTTTTTTTTGGGAAAAATAGAAATTGAAAGAAGTGAGAAGATTGTATTGAAAATTTTTTGACAATTCCAAAAACCAATCAAATTTCCTCATTTTATATCATATGAACAATCTCAGCCAATCATGTCAACATTACACTGAAAACAGACCATGGGCAATTTTCACACGTTGCTATGGATACATATTGATTTATTTCGATTTTGAAGTTTCGAAAATTTAATATTTCGAAATGTCACGATTTGGTTGTAATACTGAAACAAAAAAATTTCTATCCGAATAACCCTTTCTCAAGCTTGTTGCTTGTAGGCAACAGACCTCCGCCTACGGCGTCGGTCTGTTTCCAAGCAACAAGCTTTCGAAATCTGTCATAAAATTTTTTCGAACAATTATCAATGTCCTTGGGTTATTACTACTGATAATTTTTTACTGGATATAGTAACCAATCAAATTACTTAATTTCAAGTCATGTGTGAAATTTCATCCAATCACCGCTGTATTACAGCGATAATACCCTACATGTGGTGTTTTCAGTTTGGTGTTTATGTTTTATTAAAAATTAATTGAACGTCAAACTGACAACTGGATTGAAAATGTCGGAAAGATTTGGTATTGCATCTAACGATTCAATTAATTTACCAATTGTACTTTTCACAACTTTAGTTTTAAATAGAAATGAATAATTTTTGATTAAAACTAATAAAGTTTGTATTGAAAGGTATTAAGCGTCAGATTGACAATCAATCTTTTGATATCTACAAAGTAAAAAATTATCTTATCGAATACTCCTCGGGTCTTGATAACTACTCAAAATTTTGTCGTAGAGAATCCTTCAAGCGTGTTGCTCAAAGATAATAGCCCTCGGCCTGCGGCCTTGGGCTATTAAAAAGCAACACGCTTTCAGCATTCTCTATGACAAAATTATCTCGGTATTATCAAGACCCTAGGGGTATTACTACTGAAAATAAAATTATAGTCAGAAGTGCTCTTATCGTGCGAGATGTGGAATTTAACCTTTTACCGAAAAAATCAAGAACTGTATATGAACTCACATACAGCAGATTCATGGAATAGAGACTAAGACCAAAAGATCAAGATCTTTTGTAGTAACGGAATATTTGAGCGTTTACAGAAAATATGCAGCCTCCAGACCCTCGAATTTAAATAATCGGCGTGTCTTCCATAAGTATGCGAACGGTAAAGCACATCATCAATTCATTGGCATTCACAAATTCGGTAAAATGCCAGAAGAAATTGCTACTTTTCTGGGACTATCCCATGCGAAAGAGTATACCGGGCACCGCTTTCGCAGAACTTCGGCCACGCTGCTGGTGCATTCTGGAGGGGACATAACAATGTTGAAGCAACGTGGAGGATGGAAGTCTTCCGCTGTCGCGGAGGGCTATATTGAGGACTCGCTAGCCAATAAGTCGAGAATATCGGCAATAAAATATTTTCCGGCGTTTCCGGAGTATCGAGTGTGGATACTAAAGTTGTTAATTTTACTGGAAAGGAGGGAAGTGGACAGAGTTCAATTGTATTAAATAATTGTTCACAATTCACCATAAATATATCTAATAAATAAAAATTCCGTGTTGTAGTTTGTAGTTTTAATGCAATAAAACCAGTTTATTATCATCAGCATCATGTTGTGTTTTCTTAATGTCATTGTCAATTTTAATAATCAGTTTGATTTAAATTATTACTTGGCAGGTAGCCTAGCAACGAACTTTTCCTGCCTAGGCAGTAAAAGTACAACTTTTAAGCCTGCCAAGTGTCATTAAAAGGCCGCTTTGAATGTCATTTGGAGAAAAAAAAATTTAAATCGTCTTCTTGTACGCAATTGTCTAGGAAACCCAAAATCCAGTATTTCAAGAACGTCTAAATAATCTTCTAAAAAAATATCCATGATCAGCCTGAAATGTAACAACTTTAAATTTGAGGACCTGTTGAGCCTCCAATAACGACGGCTTACTTTAAGTAGTACTTTAGCTACTTTAAGCGACCCTTAACCTGCCCGCGCAAACAGCCATAAGTACCATGTTTTTGCTTGAGGATGCAAATTACCGGAAAATTGCTTCTTATTATTCATATTGTCACTTTGAATTGTCAAATCAGATAACTGACATTTAAATAAAAACTTCGCTGGCGAAAGACTTTTTAGTATCCCTGAAAACTAAATACATATCATATTTTCTCCCGTCAAAATTGCATAAGTCTGTCTTATTCAACTTACGGATTTTATTTGGAAGTTATGATTAAACGCAATGAAAGAAAACAAAAACGGTGAGTATGTCTTTGTTGAATCGTATGACCCGCATGATAAGACTGCATTTGACTATACCAATGATGTCTGATAAATACCTTAGATTGATTAGGAGACTTATCAGACTCAATGCTACGTAAACATGTCCTCTCTAAAAAAATTTCCAACCTAAATTCACGACTGCCTGGTCTACAGTACTGACTTGCATTACTTTCACCTTCTATCAAACGTTTTGTTACACCTTTATCCACCCTATTAATAAACCCGTATGTTTCAAAGCTGGGGCGATCCCGCAGCTAAGTGCCACTAAAGGCATACGAGGACAACCCCAATAGACGCATTAGGAGTCTCGCTTCACCCACTGCGACTTCATGTCTACATATAAAGCGAGCAAGATCGGTCTTGATTATTTTTGAAAAAGCGAGTGTCGAATTTTTTACTAAGTAAAATGAAAAAGAAAATATCATTTTCATCTTAATTTTTATAATTAGGACAATCTGTATTGTGAGTAGCAGGGATTAGATTCATTTCAATTGAGAAATATTAATATTAGGAGCACAGTTCTAGTGCGAAAAGAATAGTTCGGAAGATTTCGGATAGATGGCGCTAGTTATAGTATACCATCACTGTACTCACTGCAGGCTACTTAATAAAGTATCCAGATAGGGAAATAACGGTGAGATTATTAGGAGCATAGTTTTTTTCACGAATTCCTGAATTTTTGACAGGAAAAAAATAATGCAAAGAGAACAGTTTGAAAGACTGTGAAAGATGGCGCTAGTTATAGTATACCATCATTGTACTTACTGCAGGCTACTCAATGAAGCCTCCAGAGATGGGATGAGGACGGTGGGATTATTAGGAGCACAGTTTTTCTTCGCGAATATCCGAATTTCCAACAAAAAAAATATGCAAAGAGAATAGTTCGGAAGATTTTAGATAGATGGCGCTAGTTATATTATACCATCACTGTATTCCCTTCAGAATACTTAATAAAGTGTCCAGTTAGGGAGAGCACAGTGGGTCTATCAGGAGCGCAGTTCTTCTTCACGAATTTCTGAATTTTTAACCAAAAAAATAGTGCGAAGAAAATAGATTTTCGATAGATGACGTTTTTGTAGTGTACTTTTTATTTTCAAAACAAGCCTAATTTTTCTCATCATCCGCCACTGGTGCTCTAAAAGCCGTTCGAAGTTTCTACGTATGACTACCCGACATTAGAGCTGACTTAATTGGGGTGATTTTCAATTTCAGTCCGTCACAGTAGAAATTCCTCCGGCAAGTGAATCATCAATATTGTGAGCATGTCAGGTGCCAGCATACACAGCTATATGTTTGTGCCTCGATTGTTTCCAATGTTAGACAAGGATTGGTTGAAAAGTTAACTGGGACATCAATAAAGGCTTTCGTGGCCCGCTCCACCATATTATGATTAGCGTTAATGGAGAGAGAGTTATCGATTTTTCAAAAATACCTTCATTTTAAATAAGGAATATACAGAAAGCGTACTGTACAAAGATAACAATACAATAGTTTTTTGGAAGAGTGTAGGCAGATGAGAAAGCTTATCGCAGAAAATCTTCCTGGTACCCGAGGAAACCGTACATGGCCTACGGTATCCGTACACGGCACACGGCACTCGGTATCCGTAAACGGCACTCGGAAACCGTACATGGCACACGGTATCCGTACACGGCCCACGGTATCCGTACACGGCCCACGGTATCCGTATACGGCACACGGTATCCGTACACGGACCACGGTATCCGTACATGGCACACGGTATCCGTTAACGGCGAACGCTATCCGTACATGCAATATGCACGGTATACGGCAGATGAGATCGGGACCATGGTCATAAGATTATTTCCATTGGGTGTATTCCGTTCCTCTAGCAAATCTGGCTTTTTTGTCAGTACTCAGCTCTCTAATCCGTGAGTATTGGTAATAACACTGAGTTGTATACGTTTATTTTTGCTGATAAATTAACTCCAATGTTAAAATGTCATATTCCTGGAAATGTTATTGTCACTTTGACATCGATGAAAAAGGTGCATCCTTTTTTATCGGATAAAACTTCCCTTCCTCAATATCTAGTAAGCGGACGTCACATTTACACAATGACAATGACAATGATAATTATTGTTGTTGTTCATCCATATATTCTGTCGTTAATTTATCTTGTCAAAAAACACTCGAGCTTTTCTTTTATCAGATAAATTTCTCTTTAACTCAAAGTTTTGCCAATCACTAAATTTGCTCGAAAAACTGACATGAGATAAAATCGCTCCACCTTCGGTGTCGCGATTCTATCATGTCAGTTTTTCTCGTAAAATTAGTGATTGGCAAAACTGTTTCGTTGCAAAGAGGAATTTATCCGATAAAAAAAAGCTCTTGTGTCTTTACTGTTGATAAATTAACTCCAATGTTAAAATGTCATATACCTGGAAATGTTATTGTCACTTTGACATCGATAAAAAAGGTGCACCCTTTTTTATCGGATAAAAACTTATCTTCCTCAATATCTAGTAAGCGGACGTCACTTTCACACAATGACAATGAGTCGCAAGTTTGGTTACTTATAATTTCACAGCAATTCATCCATATATTCTGTCGTTAATTTATCTTGCCAAAAACACTCGAGCTTTTCTTCTATCAGATAAATTTCTCTTTAACTCAAAGTTTTGCCAATCACTAAATTTGCTCTAAAAACTGACATGAGATAAAATCGCTCCACCTTCGGTGTCGCGATTTTATCATGTCAGTTTTTCTCGTAAAATTAGTGATTGGCAAAACTGTTTCGTTGCAAAGAGAAATTTATCTTGTGTTTTTACTGTTGATAAAACTTTTTTTTCCATGGGGTGGTACAATTTTGAAGCGTTTCCAATTCATTTGTTGGTTTCTATTTCCTGTGTTCCATTGTCGTTCAAATACACTCCTAGATATTTAAAATTCTCCAATATTCTATCCCTATCTTTCTATTATTATTGTTACAGTAACATAGAGTACTTTTATATAATATTGCAAGAACTAAACCCCATTAAATAAGCTATTCATCCCTTTGGAAACTTATATCAGGCCGGCACTGATAATTAATTACTGTAATTGTAACAGCTCCACTCGATCGGGCTTGAAAACGTAATAGCGGGCTTTGAAAATGGATCTAACTATTTCAATTAGGTAGCATAGGAATAATGTGGTATAAGGTTCGAAATTCTACCCCACGATTCATGGAAATTCTCAATAAACCAATAGTGAAACGTTGTCAGAAGTAATACTACGCCGTCTGTAATTATATCCTCAATAATTAATAATTGTGGCTCAATAGGTCGATGGGGTTGTTCATACATTTTTTTAAAGAAAACTGGCGTTCGATGTGTTTGCTTGAAAGTTGGGAGTTAGTTGGACAATGATACGTTAAGGAAAGGTTAAGTTGGAAGAATTAGATGATTGAATACAGGAAACAACAAAAAATAGAAGTATATCTTCTGTACGTGTTTGGTGGTATGATATTTATTGGATTTATTTTTAATAATAATTTTACCACGATGTTCCATGGAAACTTTCAATTCTTACGTTTCTATACCGTTCCAGCTACCGTTTTCAGAATGATAATAGCTTTTGATTTCTCATCAATTGAAAAAACTCGTTAACTAGATAGTATTATACCTACATTTTATGACTGTGAAACTGGTCCATTCACTGTATCTTTGATGGAAATAATTATAAATAAAGCAATATTTTGTGCAATAGGGTGGTTTCATTTTAATTTCATAGTAACAATAAAAATCAAATGAAAAACGTATAGCTTTTGAGGTATTGTAAGGTTTACGACAATTTCAAACCAAGATAATCACCTCACTGGGATCAGGGACATACTAGCATGGCTATAGAGAAGTTCCATATCAATTGTATTGATATTGGATCTTGGGCTAGGAAGATACACTTAGAAAACAATCAAAATAAAATGGGAAACGTATAGTTATTGACGGTTCTTGCCAATACCAACCAACGAAATGTAGCCAATTATTATCAGGGACATATAAGTATGGCATATAGTATTGAACCTCGGAGATACATTGAGAAAACAATCGAAATCGAATGGAGAATGTCTAGCTCTTGAGGTATTGTAAGCCATTTGACAATTCCAACCAACGAAATGTAACTATTATAAGGGACTTTTATAAGTAAGGCTAACGACTGGTCACATCTCAATTTTATTGGTATTTGACCTTGAACTTTGAAGATACACTGGAAAAAAAATCGAACTCTAATTGGAAATGTGTAGCTCTTGATATTGTAAGCCATTTGACAATTCCAACACCCGAAATGTGACTAACTATTATCAGGGACGTATGAGTATAGCTGAAGGCTAGTCCCATCTTAATTTCATTGGTATTTGACCTTGAACTTGAAAATACATTGAGAAAACAATCGAAATCGAATTGGAAATGTGTAGCCCTTGACGTATTGTGAGCGATTTGACAATTCCAACAACTACCAACTACCAACTACCAACTATTATAAGGAACGTGGAAGTGTAGCTAAAAGCTGGTCCCATCTCAATTCCATAGGTATTTGACCTTGAACTTTGCAGATACATTGATCTGTATCTGTATCTGTAGAGTATGGAGGGTGAGTGTGTAGGCTCACAGCACTCAGGCCACATGTGACCCATTGTACATCCTCCCGAGGAATTGTCCTCCTAGGTCATTGTCCATCCTGTCCTTCCCAGGAAGGTGGACAGGTCACTGGGAGACATCTCCTTTATACCGGCAGGTGTAGGCCAAGACTCACCGAACACACACTCTCTTATTGACGATAACTCCGGACACTCGCATAAGACATGCCTGACAGTTTCATTTTCCTGTTCGCACATCCTGCATAGAGGTGTGTCCACTAGCCCCATAGTATGGAGGTGTTTTCTTAGTTGACAGTGACCAGTCAGAAATCCTACTGTTAAACGTAAGTTTTTCCTGGTCATCGCCAAATATTTCTTCGGCGCCAGCTTTCCAGGGTCGCCTTGGGTGATCCTGGCAAGACTGCATCCTTTGATTCCATCCCATCTCTTAAGGGATTGAGCATGGGTGTAACGTTTGGCTAGTTCCGCAATTGTCGAAGTCGTTAGGCCGTAGGTGTCACTGGGTCCTAGAATTTTTAGTCCAGCGGCTTCCCTGGCTAAAGAATCAGCAGTGCAATTTCTCTTACTCCTGTCGTGCCCTTTAACCCACCTCAGGATAATATTGTTATCTGCCGAGGCGTCAGCTAAATCTTGGTGGCACTCTAGTACTAGCCTCGATATAACACGTTGTCTGTTCAAGGCTAATAGGGCTTGTCTACTATCAGTGCAGATTGTTATGTTTTTGCCAGAAATTCGTCTTCTGGCCATCACTTAATCTTTAGGCCTAGTGCTCTCGAGTAAACTCCACATCCTGAGCCTTCTTTCATTTCTGAACCATCTGTATAAATGCGTATTGCATTTGCAGCATCTGGCCTGTGTTCTGTTTTATTCGGAATTTGTAGGGTTTGTTACAAAAACCTGGGTTCAATTGCATCGTTGGCTGCCTGCAGCAGAGGTAGCGCAGTGAGCGCTTCCTGCCATAGGCTCAACCTCAATTGGCCCACTCCTACTTCGGGGTTTACACCAGCCGTGCGCAATCGTACCATGGCCATTAACGCAACCTCCTTGACGTGCAGGTCCAGAGGGGTCAGACCAGTAATTAGTTCCATTCCTGCGGTTGGTGTTGTTCTCATGGCTCCTGTGATCTTCAGACAAGCCATTCGCTGTATTTGATACAATTTTTGGATGGCCGTTGCTTGTAGAACTTTCGGTCCCCATGCAATTGCTCCATACGTTAACATGGGTCTTATTATTGCAGTGTAGATCCAGGTGACCACACGGGGTGACAGACCCCATGTGCGTCCCACTGTCCTCCGACACTGCTCATAAGCCGCATATATGCTCTTTTTGCTCTGATGTGTAGAGATTGAAAAAACAATCGAAATCAAATTGGAAATGTGTAGTTCCTGAGGTATTGTAAGCTATTTGACAATTCCAAAACACGGAATGTGACTAGCTATTATTGAGGACGTATAAGTATAAAGGCTGGTCCCATCTCAATTTTATTGGTATTTGACCTTGAACTTTGAAGATACATTGAGAAAACAATCGAAATCGAATAGGAAATGTGTAGTTCTTGAGGTATTGTGAGCTATTCAACAATTCCATCACACGTAGTGTAACCTTAGAACATAAAGTAGTAAGGAAGGAGCGTGTGCTACATCTCCCATAATAAATAAAAGAGACAAAGTCGGCCATTTTGGATAACCATTTTATGACTCATTGTTTGTTTGGTCGCTGTTTAAAAGTTGGTTTTTATTTTATATGAAAATTACTTTTCATCGGTGAGCACATATTATTATAATAATTATAATCTACAGATGTGAATATTGGTCTTTATGTTAAAAATTTCAAAAAATACACATAGTTGTTCCTAACCTAAATTTTCACTTGACATGATATGACATGACATGGGCGTATCATTTTGATTTTTTAGTTTATAAACAAATATATCAAATTTATTTTCAGCATATCATTATTATTTGAAAAGCTTCTAGCTTTTATATCATTTTATAATACACTTGTTACTTACAATATTTTCTATTCTACTAAATTTTAAGTTATTGAAAATATTAATTCCATTTTATAGAAATAGTTTTATTCCAATTAAAATTGGGTACGTCGCTACTGATATATTCTATTCTGCGGCGGCCATTTTGGATAACCATCCCGGTTAACTGTCCTTGGCGTAACGATCCTTCCTTACTACTTTATGTTCTAAGAGTGTAACTAACTATAATTAGGTACGCATGAGTAAAGCTGAAGGCTAGTCCCATCTCAATTTTATTGGTATTTGACCTTGAACTTTGGAAATAAATTGGAAAAACATTCGAAATCGAATGAGTAATGTGTAATTATTGATATATTGGGAAAAGTAGAATTCGATAGATGGCGCTCTGGAATGTCAACGTCATCTCAGCAACGAGTAAAGCAAATCAGCTGCCGTATAAGCCCTTTGATATTTGAGTGGTTTTATTTTGCTGTTTCAGTTATTTTCAGTGTGTGTTTTGTGAAACTTTTGCTTTTTCTTTGATTGTGCTTTAGTATTTTGTGTTGTTAAACTAAATTTTGACTCCTAATATTTTTATTTTTGGAGTAATAGGTATGGTTGATATTTGTGAAGAGTTCAACAAGCGTTCAATTAACTGTTTAGTTTTAGATATGATTTCGTGTTTTTATTTAATTTTTGATATAATTATATCTACAAAAGTTGCAGGGAAGGTAGGTTTGTATTGAGTAATATTTTAAATCTTTAATAACGACGTATTTTCTGTTTGATCTGCAATGAAAACAAAAAGTAGAATAACATAACCTCTCTCATAATATCTCTGATTATATAAGAATATTACCTCAGAGTTGATGACAGTTGAGTTAAATAGAAAAACACAGCTTTGAACTTGTTACTGAAACAAATTTGAACAAATAAAGTACGAATTTACGGTAATTACGTTGCTTTGCATATAATACAAAAACAATGCAAAACGAATTATTTTACTCGTTGCGACAGTTACAATTTTTTCCGCCAGAGGTCTCACTGAATTCTACTCCGCCCAATTGTTAAGTTCATGCCAAATCCAACTCAAAGTAGGTACCTGAATATGAACAGAGACGTATAAGAATAGCTCTGAGGTGGACCTAATTCAATTTCACCCTATAAATTGTCAACCACTGGGAACAATCCGCCTTTGGATTTCGGTGCGTGCTGTAAATTCATTTATATTTATCGTTTATTTAGCTGAAAAAATAGCTAATACAATTTGAAATATTATTAAAATGTATGTATATATAAATTTAAATGAAAATAACACTGAGCATTTAAAACAATTTACATTAGAATATAGGTAGGTGCACATAACAATAATAATAGGTACTATATCTACACATGAAGTAACTTTTAACTATATAAAACTAACTAAATTAATCACTGCCCAATCAAATAATCCCTTAGCCGCCTTTTAAAAACTTCTAAACCCATACCATTTTTTATATCGGATGGTAAAGCATTGAACACATCTAATCCCTTCAGAAATACGGAGTTATAAGTTGAATTTTTTTTATATCTACGTACCTGATAGTTTCTGCTATGTCTGGTATTGTAATTATGTACTTCACTATTAATAATTGAATTATTTTGCAAATATACTGGTGCAATTCCAACTTCAACTTTGTAAATGAATACGAGAGTATGATATTCGAACAGTTTTTTTACTGGCAACCAGTTTAGCGTTTCCAACATTTCATTTATTGGAGTGTATTTTGAGCAATGTAGAATAATTCGCATTGCACGATTTTGCATTTTTTTAAGTCTATCAATCTCATTTTGAAAAGAAAATATAAAATAGTTGCACAATAATTAAAATGAGATAGTACTATGGTATTGTACATCATCAATCTTGCCCATTGACTAAGAAACTGAGAACACCTTCTAAGATAATTGATTTTAAAAGCAATGGTTTTTATAATTTTATTGGCATGATTTTTAAATTTTAATTCACTATCAATAGTTACACCCAAATATAAAAACTGGTCTACTCTTTCAATTTCATTTTCTCCGACTTTTAATTTTAAATTTAATTCATTCAGTTGGTGACTATTAATTCTCCCCAACAGCATCCACTTAGTTTTATTGGCATTAACCTTCAACATATTTACACAGCAATACTCATAAATGTTATCAAGTGTGACATTAACAGTCTTAGTATTATTTTGCAAATCATTACCACTGAAGTATATTAAAGCATCATCAGCAAATAAATGTATTTTGCAATATCCAGCAACACTTACAATATCATTCAAATATATTAGAAACAATAGTGGTCCCAGAATACTACCTTGAGGTACCCCTACATTATTATCTATTTTATCCGAATGTAGATTGTTCATTTTTAGTTTCTGTTTTCTATCACTAAGATAATCTATTAGCCAGTTCGAAGCATTACCGTGAATACCAATACTCTGAATTTTCTTGACTAATCTTCCTCTATCCACTGTTTCAAAAGCTCTTTGTAGGTCAAGAAATACTGCTACAATAAACATTTATAGCAACATTTATACCATAAAACACAGTGAAACACGTTTTAGAATATTCCGTTGACTCAGCATTTGTCCTTGAGGATTTAGTAATAAAACTTTATAAATCCCTCATTGTACAGTAAACAGTGACAGATCCGTTGTCGGTGAGATAATATTTATAGATAAGGTAGGTAGTTAACCATGAGAAATTAGTATCAACTATTATTTGCCAGTTAAATACTGCAAGCGCCAAACGTGATGGCTAGCGATCGCGCAGGTAATGGTCGCGTTCATCACAACGTAGCGCTACCGGAGCGATCTTCAATTTCCCGCTGAACGCGTGTTTTGTTAACTGATCAGTTTGAGCGCTGTGGTATCAGTCGCCATTTTTTCAATAAGAATTAAAATACGCTACACACTACCGGTTGATGATGCATTAACTGTCATTTATGTCATATGTTGGAAACATAATATAAATAATTTTGTTTGGAGATATTTTACTTTGTATTCCAGTAAAAATAAATGAGCAGCTGAAGGTGACTTATGATTTTGATGATAAATTGTATAGTGTGTCAGGAAATTCAACTCTTCATAGTAAGCTCCAAAGTGGTGAGTTTAATTTATTGTAATTAACTCCCATTTTGCAATGGCTAGGAGTAATACCTATTTTATAATTGTCGTATATATCAAATAAAATTGAGTTGTTGTTGTTGTCATTGACATTTGACATATATGTCGATGGTTTTATTAACACGTTCAGCAGAATTACGAACTGATGGATCACTCTAAAAATCGTTACCTGATCAACTTTGTTGGGATGAACGCGACCAGTGATTCTCCTAACTAAATTACTATTGGAGTACGATAAGCCCTTTGTCGGTCAGTGTCAAATCTATACCACAAAAATTATTCAGACAATGCCAAACGCCAACAAAATTGGAAGACAACTATTTATACGCCTCTATACAGAGCATTTATATGTCTTGCAAGAGCTGTAGTGTGAGGTAATATTGAAAATGAGTTTGTGCGCATTGGGGAGGGCTCGCCATTACGTTTGGCGCTTGCAATATTTCAGTTGTAAAATAATCTTACTATTAGTTATTACCTTTTCGCTTTTCAAATGAGTGAGTATGATACTAGCACTTTTGTTATCGGATTAACAGCTGTCTGCTGTGGGTTTTGGTATTAAATCAATAATATTGGCATAAGTCAAAACGAAATATCTTGGAATGGAGTGTACATTATACATGTACGTCATTTCATAGTGTTTAAATGTATGGTTTGAAAAGTACGTATAAACATAAGATCTTATTTCTAAACTTCACAGATCTGTTAGTAGTTTTGAATCGAAAAACAAAAATTAATTTAAATTTCTAACATTATTTTCCCCCCATCTAGTTGCTCCTGAATTTCTGATAATAAGTGGACACCCAGCATGTTGTTTCTAGTAAATGTCTGATAAAAACTTGATAACGTTGTCTAGACTGCGAAAAAGACATTCATTCCTGATTAATTTAAACAAAAACCCTTGGACTGAGCCATTTAATTATTTATTTGGTTTTTGATGTCAATGAAAATCACTACGTACGTTTCGACATGAAGCCATTTTCAAGTAATAATACATGGATAAAAACCTATAATAGTATCTTTAGGTAGTCAACAAATGTAAAATATGAAAACCAAATAAGATTTGAAATGAAGAAAGTTTAGATAAATTGTTTTCGTTTGTTTACTGTCAACTTGGTTTCAAATTAAAATATTAATAAGGTTGATACTGGTAAAAATAGAGCTGTATACAGGGTTATAAAATTGTTTGCTTATATAATAATAAGTGTATATTAGTTCTATTTACTTATTATTACAACACAACACAACACAACATCTTGAGTGTAAGAGTTATACTTAGGTAGAAAGCGAGCGTTCGTAGAACTTTTAACATATTTTCACACTCTACACTACAGCGTTAACAAGCGCACCACGAGAAGCGTTCACCCCGTCGTCTGACTGACTGACTAATGACATTTTTATTCAAATAATTTCATCTTGATGGGTAATTTCAAGCAGCAAATATGTTAAAAACAATCTGCTGGGTAGGTATACAAAATTATGTTACACAAGTTTTTTTTGAACTACTATCTCTGGATTGTCCGCATATTTGAATTTGTCCATTATTGACCAAGGTTAATAATAGAAAAAATTATTAACCACTAATAGAGAAATTCAACTGGCTAGAAGGAGCAATTATTGTTAACTTCAATGCTAGTAGTGGAAAAAACGTTTATGTATAGTTTGGCAAGTATATCTGAACCTATGCGGCATCGGTAAGAGGCGAGGAAAAACATGGCGCCTATCTGTCAAACGTACAAATGGCGTACGGTACCTATTTTAGCAAGTAAAACTGAAAATACAAAGGTAACCGACAATACCAACGCCACTGGATAAATCAATATCAGTCAATTGACGAAGTGAGAGGGAAGATCTCACGCACGCGCTTGCCAATAAGAAGTCAGCTGGTCGATACAAATCACCAATTATGTAATTCGGAGGGTGTGGTCTTTATGGTTTTCGTACAATGCTGCCAGAGCGTCAAAAATCCTATAACAAATTTGGAAAAGTGTTTATTTTCAAATATTCATATATTGAAAAAATAATGTTAATAGAATAAATCCAAAGAAACAAGCACATTATAAAATTAACGTTTAATCATATTTTCAATATTGTTAATAATGAAAACATCCTTTTCTAATTATTATCACTACATAGTTAACACTTCAGTTTTTTCATAGTTAAACGTGGCAATGTCGAATGTTTTCGACTGCATTCCTTTCACGGTTTCAGATAAACTTGCCAAAGTGTAGGTATTGTTTATGCTTAAGTAATTTACCATACATATATTATGCTATAGACAAACAATTTCATCAGCCTGTACACTACTTTATATCTTTTATAATTTCCATCTTAATTATTTTTTAATTTGAAACCAAGTTGACAGTAACTATTTTCATTCAAACGAATAGAATGTGTCCAAACTTTTGAAAGGAACTTTTACCAGTAAAAATGTTGCATTTATAACGAAATGAGAAAATAATGTTCCATTTTATCTTATACATAATATATACCTACAAAATAACAACTTGGAATGTTGAATGTTTTGGATTTTTATGCGTGAAGTTATTTGCTCTTTCTTTCTTCCTTTTAAATCTTATTTGGTTTTTATATTTTAAATTGTATTTTGTTGACTACCTGAGATATTATTTCAGGCTCTTGTCCATGTATTATTCTGAGACGTACGTAGAAATTTTAATTGACATAAAAAAAATAATGAATAATAATCAATTGGTCCCAGGACTTTTATTTTTGAATTAAGTAGTACAAACGGCCAGGAAGTAAGAAACAATAAGTGTTTTTGACTGTTTTTTTTTGTGATGTGACTGTAGCTTTGACAGTCTTTAATCTTGTCACAACTTGTAGACTCCGTTTCACGTAAGAAGAGCCCACTTGAAGCTGCAACTAACGACACAACTTCTACCACCAATTTAAGCCAACCTGAGTTAAACTTAGCTAAGTTTTGCCAATAAAGTTAGCTTTACTAAGATCAACTGACCTCCCCCCTTGCCTCCGCCAAGTATGCCAGATTTTTAACTTAACAAAATTTCTTAGCTTAGTTTACTCGCGAATGCAAGAAAAGTCACCCATTTTGACATCGAATAAAGATTCTAACCTTAAAAAACATATTTGGAGCTCTTTTAATAGAATCCGTTTTGAATTTTTATTTTAATTCATAAAGGTTTACCTTCTTTGAAACCTGTTGCGTTGTTCCAAATGTCAATCCAGTAAATCCATTCTCTGAGCTACTAGTTTCCTGATTTTACTGGTAGTTTCTATTTCAATTAACCTTAGAAGTTGGAAGTTTTGATTCAATAAATTTTTGATTTATTAATTTGTTTACCTTTGCATCTTTGTTTATATGCAAATGAGCTAAGCTAGGGGATAGGAAAAAAAGAAACTATTGTTCGCTCGTAACGCATGAGGCGGTCGTTACGAGGCGATATAAATAAACAAGATTTTGATTACCGCGCAAGACAGTTGGCAAACTTCACGTGGCTTTCTACTTATGTGATTTAAGAACATGAAACTAAAAGATCTACTTCACGACAATTGAATCTTTGATCCTTTATATAAAAGTTTCCAGACGACAAAAACGTTTTAAAGTAAAAAGTATAATCCCAAGAGATTTTGGGGACTGCACATACCTGGCACCCGTCGGTTTGTACGCGACGTCATATTTGTCGGCGTTTTCGACGGAAGTTGCCCACGAAACGCGGACGGATGTCGGGTTGAGGAAAGTCACGGTGATGTTTTCAGGAACGCCGGGTCCCCCTGGCATCGAACCTGAAAAATAATATGAACTTTGAGGACAAAAAAATGTGCATTTCACATTCCTTATAAATGAATTTCTATCAACACAATGAAATTTTTTTTTTGTTGATGAGATTTTATATATTTTCAAAACATATTTTTTTCTTTATTACAAGGTTTCTTTCCTGTCAATTTGTTGCAATCTAACTCATCTATACATAATCCTTCCGAAGACTGTACTTGACTCAGTGCCACGTAAACTGTCAACAGGAAGGGGGTAAAATTGCAGTTATTAAATTTGAGCCAAAAACAACAAATTTGATGGAAGAAACACCCCCTTTTTTACAAACCAACCAACCTATTATAGTCGGTGAAACGGTCTATATTTTTAATTTCAAGGGTACTGAACACGAATATGACATTTATATTTTTTTTAAACTGGAGGAAACACTGCCAAAATTTATGAAAAATTTGTAATAATAATCTTTTTTCTCTGGTAGTTACATTCTAAGTTTTGTTCATAACGATCCCTGAGGATTTAATGTTTAATACATGATTTATAATGAGGTTTTGGTTGCCTTGCTGTATTACCAGAAGTTCAAAATGGTCACGGGTAGTGTGACCTCAAGGAATGGTAAGTAGAAGGTTTTTTTGGAGTTAATTGTTAGTATATTTTTGCTTAACCAATTCATTTATATATAAATTGAGTGCGATAGAGGACCCAGGACTGTCCCTTGCGGTACACCATATCTGATATTGTACTGTCACTTGTCATTCCACCAATCGCTGCAAGCTGTTATCTACCTGGAAGGAGAACTATCAAATAACAGAGTCAGATGTTGCAAATGCAATACGCATAATATATACAGATGGCTTGAAAATGAAAGAAGGCCTAGGATGTGAAAATTACTCCAGAGCACTAGGCCTAAGGATTAAGTGGGGATTGGGGAACAATACCAGCGTGGTTCAAACAGAACCGGCTGGTATCTCAATTGCCGCAAAAGAACTAACCAGAAAAGGAATTTCTGGCAAAAACATAACAATCTGCACTGATAGTAGACAAGCCCTATTAGCCTTGAACAGACAACGTGTTATATCGGGGATAGTACCAGAGTGCCACCAAGATTTAGCTAACGCATCGGCAGATAACAATATTATCCTGAGGTGGGTTAAAGGGCACGACAGGAGTGAAGATAATCGCATCGCCGACTCTTTAACCAAGGGAGTGGCTGGACTAAGAATATTAGGACCCAGTGAGACCTACGCCCAACAACTTCGACAATTGTGGAACTAGCCAAACGTTACACCCATGCTCAATCACTTAGGAGATGGGATTGAATCAAAGGATGCAGTCTTGCAGGATCACCCTGGGAAGCTAGCAACGAAGAAATATTTGACGATGACAAGGAAAAACCTACGTTTAACAGTAGGATTTCTGACTGGCCACTGTCAACTAAGGAAACACCTCCATACTATGAGGCTAGTGGACACACCTCTATGCAGGATGTGTGAACAGGAAGATGAAACTGTCAGGCATGTCTTATGCGAGTGTCCGGAGTTATCGTCAATAAGAGAGTGTGTCTTCGGTGAATCTTGGCCTACACCTGCCGATATAAAGGAGAGAAGGAATGAGAAGGACAGGATGGACAATGACCTAGGAGGACAACTACTCGGGAGGATGTACAATGGGTCACATGTGGCCTAAACAGATACAGATATAGGATGTCAATCTTTTCTTCAATAGCTTTTCGAAAACTTTGGAAACAGTTGAGATTAGTGATATAGGTCCATAATTGGTGGTATCGGTTTTGTCTCCATCTATCGGCTAAATACCCTCATCAATACACATATTTATAATATGTTTGAAAGGTTTTAAGATTCAAGGTCACCTAACCCAACCTAATCAAAAAGTTGTTGGTGCTGATTGGTACATACCAATTTGTTTGCCGGAAGTAGTTACTGAGTTTCGGAAAACAAAACCTCAACGACAAATGACCCTCCCACGGCTCGAAGATCCCTCAAAGACTCTTTCACTGCGTGGTCAAAGATTCCAGTCCCCCAGAAGATGCAATCAACGCATTCAATCATTTTTTTTGAGTGTACCAACAAGCAAGTGGAATAACTGCTTCCAGAATTGGTTCCAAAGGATGCAAAAATGCAGTTATCTTCGTGGAATATACTTCGAAAAACAATAGTGCTTAAGAGTTATCCACTGTTTTTTTCTAGCTTTATAGGTTTGAAAAACAACCCTGGTATAAAGTATATATAAACAAAAAATCATCCAAGCTTGAAAAAATCATTATTTCGCACTAGAAAATCATTGAATTTATTCATGTATACAAACTACTGCTCGAATTTTTTCCGTTTGAATAAATGATTTGAGTCAACACATCTAAGTACTTTGAAGTAAGCAGGAATATTCATCAAAGTTTCAACAGAACGAAAGGGAAATTCTCAAGATGCCAACAGTGAGATTTATCTTCGCGAACAAACATAAAGAAAAGCAATAAAAGCGTTTAACTGGTGAGTGTTTATATATGTATAGATTTGAAATGGTTGTTTGATATCCAAAAAGTTATTTATACAGATTCGGCAAATATTTATCTTCCATAATGTTGAATATTATACAGGGTGTTTTCAAATGACACTCACAACGTTTGCATGTAGATTCCTCTCGTGAAATTGGGCATTGAGGGGTCCAGCACATTTACTTTTCGAAATAGAGGGTGTTGAGGTTCTGAAACATTGAATGTTTCAATTCGATAACTTTAAAATGGATGTATAAATTTATTTGACATTTGGCAGGTTGTTTTTAAATGCAAAAGGGCATTTTTTATGAAAAATTATTTTTCAATTTTTGATTCAGTGGTGTACATTTGGAAGAATATGTTACCTTTCCCCTCCCATTTTTTTTATTCAATTTTGTATTACTCAATGGTTTTCACGTGAAAAACGAAAAACCTTAATGATTCCCTGAAGTCTGCAAGATAACTTTTTGATAATTAATTAAATAAATTTTTCTTGTACTTTTTTCAATAACTACCAAGTACTTATGGTAACTTATGTAGCAGGATCTAATTTATGAAACAGCAATGCATCTTAAACATTCGGAGAAGATTGTTGAAAATTTTTGTCCAAACTTGTGATTTTATTAATAAAAGAATTAGGCAGCCAACAAATTACAAGAAATGTTCAAAATTTTGTCCATTAACATTTATACATGATTTGCAACGTTTTCTCATTGAAAATCGGATACCTTGGAAAGACTGGCGATTGCCGAAAATAATTGCTGTAGCTGCATGGATTCTTTCCATTTTTTTTTAAATAAAATCACAAGTTTGGACAAATATTTTCAACAATCTTCTCCGAATGTTTTAGATGCATTGCTGTTTCATAAATCAAATCAGTTCCTGTTACATATTCCAACAATAAGTACCTGGTAGCTATTGAAAAAAATACAAGAAAAATATTTCTTAAATTTTATTATCAAAAAGTGATATAACAAACTTCATAAAATCATTAAATATCATGAAAACTACAAATTCCTCTATATGTAAAGGTTATTCGTTTTCACGTGAAAACCATTGAGGAATGCAAAATTGAACAACAATTACTTCAAAAGCCAGTGGCGTAATAAATGGGAGGGGAAAGTTAACATATTCTTCCAAATCTACGCCACTGGAACAACCTGCCAAATGTAAAATCAATTTATTCATCCATTTTAAAGTTATCGAATTGAAATATTCAATTTTTTAGAACACTTTGTATTTCGAAAAGTAAATGTGCTTGACCCCTTAATCTCTGTATCATTTTGTCAAATTTTACGAGAGGTATCTACATGCAAACGTTGTAAGTGTCATTTGAAAACACCCTGTATAGGAGCATCAGTGAACTATATATGTCCAACTATATATTCCCTCTCCATAAAACGCCCTGCTCTCTTAACATTGCTTCTCTTTTATTCTCTAGCTTCCGCTCTTCCATTCACCGAATGGCTATACGGAACATAATTACTTGCCGAATCTGTATTAAATAGCTGCAAAATCAACGTGTCTACCGTGCTTATACTCAATACTTCTTGTAATTCAGTTGACAAAAACGAAAAATTCAACTACCTGGATCACACTCAAACGAGTTCCAGAAAGCTACTATGTTAGCGAAGCGCGTCACAACTTTAAGGTCAATATATTGTAAATTTTAACAAATTAGATTGTTCTGTAACGATATCCCCCTGAAATATCGTTCTAGAAACGACTATGGTTACCAGTGTAGATATAAAAGGAAGACCGAGAATCGTAGCAGGCAGTAACAAGTAAAGAGTAGACAGCGAGCAGCCGAGTAGGAAGGACGTGTCTTGAATACTCAGAAGCAAGCGAAGCAGATTTTTGAGAAAGCGATCGGACGGAGGCTGATTTTTATCAGCCGAACCGGCGAAAGCTAATCAGCCGACAAAAACAGCGTCTCAAACGTAAATAGTGTTTTTTAACACTTATTTTCCATCTATGAAAGTTTTTTAAAGTCCGGATTTGATAGATGTTTTGTATGTTTTAGGACCTGTGGAGGACAGGAACTATTAAGATGCCACCCAAAAAGAAGAACGACAGCCGTGCTAGCAGCCAAGCTAGCAACAGGACAAGGAGGACAATGGAATCAACATCGGACTCGGACAGCGAGGACAACGAGGCAACAAGAGCCATGAAGATGGCAGAGAAGGCGGTGCGAGAATGCGGTGCGAGAATGCGAGAGGAAAGAGGGAGAAACCACGAAATTCCTGAAAGAAATGGAAATAAGGAAGATACTCCGAGATGAAAGAGACCAAGCCGAAAAAGAAGCAGAAGAAGCGAAAAAAGCCGCAGAAGAAATGAGAAAAACCATCCAGCGCATGGAAGAGGAAATGACCGGATTAAGAAAAGCCATGGAAAGCATGGCAAAAGCAATGGAAGAAATGCAAGAGGAGAAGAGAAGCCGAAGCCGCTCAGAAAGCGTCCGCAGGAAGACGCAGAGGACAGAATCCCCAAGAAAAGATGAAGAGAGTGAAGAAGAGGAGATGGATTTCACGGAAGTGATATCCATCAGGCAAATATAAAAAAAAAGAAGCCGCCGCCCGAAAGAAAGCCAACGAGGAAGCGATGAAGGACGAGGCCATCCGCGAAAACAAGGAGACAACGACGACGCGCCGACCACCACCCGTCATTCTGCGGAGCATCCACCACTGGAGCTCCGTAAGAAAGGAAATCGAGAAGAGAAACATAAAGACGAGGTACATAACAATCCGGGAAAGACTTGGAGTGAAAATACCCTGCGACGGACCAGAGGACTACAGGAACCTCACGAGGTACCTGAGAGAAGAGAGAAAAGAAGTGGAGTGGTATACGTATATGCCACAAGAAGAAAGGATGGCAAGGATCGTCATCCGAGGATTAACGCACTGCGAGGACACCAAGGAAATCAAGGAAGAAATCGAAAGACAAGGGGTAAGTATAAAACGACTAACCCAATTTCATTCCAGATTCGGAGAGAGAAGACCGCTACCCATCTACCTGGTGGAGCTGGAGCCTGAAGAAAAAGAAAAAATCCGGAAAATCCAACACATCCAGAACGTGAGGATCAGGTGGGAAGAACAAAGAAGAGGAAAGGGGCCGACGCAGTGCTACAACTGCCAAGGCTTCCACCACGGACAGACGACGTGTAGCGTAAACACGAAATGCGTGAAGTGCGGAGGACCACACCGATCCAACGACTGCCCACGACCGAAGACCAAGCCGGCCACCTGCGCAAACTGCCAGGGAGAACACCCGGCAAACTACAAAGGATGTCCAAAAGCCCCAAACAACCAGAAGACAAGGACAACTGCAACAGCTGTAAAGAAGACAGGAGTCAGCTACGCCCAAGCCGCAGCTAACAAGAAAACAACAACGACGACAACAACAGAACAACAGATCCTCGAACAGGTGACAAAGCTATTAGCTCAGCTAATGGCTTAAAGTCGCTTGTAAGAGATCGGAAGAAAAGAAGACACACTCTATAAGGGTGTTTTCAGCCGAAATTGCCGGCTGAGGACGCACTTTGTAGAGGCAGCGCAAACACACACAACAGAAGACACAGACACAACGGAAGACCGCCGAAGAAAAAACCACCGAGGTTACACGGCCAAAGAGAAGACGGCTCGCCCCCAGCTGCTAGCCCTTTTAGCTAGGGACGAGCTGTACGCCGAAACGCGAACTACGATGATGAGACCCATCGGATAAGATGGGGGGATGTGGTGGAAGTCCTCCCCGGAGATGTACCTCGCTTAGAGAGGAACATCCTGGGTGGGACGGGCTTATTAAGGTTGTGTGTGTAGCAGGTAGCCTAGCGAGGTATTGACTCGGTGGGCTTCCTTTCTCCGGTTGGCAAGGTACTGACCATAGATAACATAACGTACTGACTTGTCGACAATCCCTCTCCTCGTTCAGCATGGTGGAATTAACCTGTCCGCACTGAAGGTATTGACTTCAGTACAAATCCTGAACCGTTTATGTACGAAAGGTACTGACTTTCGTAATCCTTTGGAACTCCTGTTCCTAAGGTACTGACTTAGGGATATCCTATCCTCGTTGAAGGTATTGACTTCAGCGTACATCCAGAAAACCGATATAGAGCGGAAGGTATTGACTTTCGCCCTTTCCTGTCTTTCCCGTCCCTCAGGTATTGACTTAGGGATATTTCATTGCGTTTACTGTACGAACTGATAGATACTCCGCTGGTCGTAGTGTCACAAACAGAAGACGTCGCCTACGACGGAATCCCAGGAATAGAAGCCGTCATTTCAAATCAGTGATCGTATATAGTATATTTGAGAATAAACTTTTATTTTACATTGGAATCCTGTCTCTGACCACCTACACGGCAATACGTAACAACCCATACAGAGGGTTACAATTAAAACAATTTTATCCTTCACTCACTTTTATCCACTCTCAACTCAACTTCCCTAACTGTGAAAATACAGATTTCTCACTCCTATCTCATGAATCCACTCGAATAAATGTTTTATACGTAGTCTCTCCGTATCTTGACATATTTTCCATTGTGTTAAGGTTCATAGACCTGAAATTGTTCCTTAGTGCATGTCAGTCACTTTTCGAATGCACTTAAAGCAGGAGAAGAGTGGAAAGCTGAACTGGCGTCTTGAAAATACCGAAGCGTTGCTCAAACAACGAGTCGATTTTTCAATGTATAATGCTTTTTTATATTAAGCAAATCACTTTGCCAACTGTTTAAATAAACAGGGTGGTCAAGAAATTCGTACCAAAAACTTGAAAGATGATGAAGATATTTAATTACTTAGATGTACTAAACAAGTGAGATAGCAATAAAGATTTTTTTCATATCGACGGCTATAGGTTGAGCATATCCGAGCAAACACCCAACTCCTGTAAAACATTGTTTAACGTGCATTATTAGTTACGTTAGGAAGCAGATGAATCAAAATTATAGGATATGGGTGAAGGAAAAACTGATGCTGAGTTTTCTTGAACATATTTCACGTTTTTCCCAGGCATACAATTACGTTCTCGTAGTATAGACGAGGCTACAGACAGGAGCCTGTGCCAATAGCATTGAAGAATCAAAAAAGATCTTCCACTTTTTCAGTCGGAGCCAAGGTAAAGTACGAGAGCCTATTTTTCCTACTCGATCCAAGGTTGCCAAATTTAGTAGTAACATAACAATATTGAAGTAAATATTTAAATATCCGAAAATAAGGAAGAGAAAACTGGAAAAAAAACAAGAAAACCCAGGCCTAAACCCGGTTAATCAAAGTGTAACTATGTATAAAAATATCAGAAAATAAGGAATAAAAAACTAAAAAAAACCAGTCCTAACCGGGTTTCGAACCTACGACCACTGAGTTGTTAGCTTAGTACCCTACCAACTATGCCAATCAGCTCACATTCAGTCACATCGAATAGAAGGCTGAAGATTGCTTGGACGCATGCGCACCTCAACTACTAAATTGGAGTCGGGAAAATAAGCTCTCGTAGGTAAAGTGACTAACTGAATTATTGAAGAATCAACAGCTTTAGCATTGCACTGGCAACATCGCTCACAACTTTACGCTTACTATTAGTCCTCTCTCATTCAAATTAATCATTTGCGTTGTCGGAAAGCAAATTTCGATTGATGGGCACTAGAAGATGCGAGATGTGATCGAAGTAATAATTAATGTATATGTTACCGTTAAAGTATATAATGCAGCTATTTTATAGCACACCTAGTTATTCCATGAAATAACTGATCGTTAAAGTGTGTAATATGTTATTAATTTGACACTTTGGGTAGTTATTCTTTGAGATAACTAGGTATTCTATAAATTAATTTAATTATTGAGAGACAGTTGAAGTGTAGCATAAACAATTTATATGAAATGAAATTAAACTTAAAATGAAAAAAAGGCAGTTTATCTAATTTATACAGCATATACTCGTATATAAATGGTATTTATGGAAACGTACTATAAAATAAATTGTTACAACAAGGATTACTGAAATTACACTTGGAATTAAAAGAACATTATTTCTAAAACAAAAACATTAACCGCCAACTCGCTAAGCAAGTTCTCTCCCTATGGCTTGGAATAGTTCATAAATGCAGTAGGGGTGGAAGGTAAATGTATTTGTCGTGCGAGATATATGATTTGGATTATTTTACACTTTAAAGGGCTGCAGATCGTTATTACATGAAAAAACTAGTTACTTATTTCACACTTTAACGGACACGATCACTTATTTCATGGAATAACTAGGTATTCTATGAAATAACTGCATTATATACTTTAACGGTAACATATAGACTGAAACTCTATTTGTGGAGAAAATAAAATATGGAAGCTTCAAATTGGAAATGAAATACAAGTTTAATTCATAGTGGAGTCCTTCTGCTATACATTCTGTATACAGCCTATATGGCCACATACTAGTTACCGCATGTTACGGTAGTAAAAACAAACTTTGTCATTGTAAGTTAACGGATATAAAAGCTGAATAGATGGTGGAGAGCTTAACTTCCAAAACTTGATTAGTTCCACAATAAATACAATGTATCTATTGTCCAAGTTTTCTAGGAAAAATGTCAACTATTGTTACCTAGTTTCTAAAGAATAAAAAGATATTAGGTGAATTGATACACAGCAGTACGTGCGGAAACTTTGTGATCGACTTTGTAAAGGAATTAATTAGATTGATATAATTCTTCTTACCTGCTAAGCCGGTACTGATTAGCAGAAATGCTGTAACCAATAAAATCATATTAGCTGAACATTGATTCGAATATTGCCCCTAGCATGGCGGCGACGCTCTTGGGACTCGACGACGTCAAAAGTCCCAATCCATTCTGTAGCCACCGCACCACTCAATTTATGTTAAGTAGAATCAACTGAAACAAAAATTAGAGAAATAAAAAAATTGTTAGTACCCTCGTATACGTTTAATAAAATGGAGGGACCCATATGATACAGTTTCGTCCACATTTTTAAAAATTTTAAGGCGATAGAACCGTTCTTGGTATTGTTCGTGCAAGTGCTGTATTTATTGCGCGTTCCAACTGTTTATAGTATAGTTTTTGGGACTACTTGGGACAGTATACAAATTGTACCTTCTGGAAGAAGCGATAAAGTTGACGTGTCTATCCCAAATTTAAGTTTGCAGTACTTGAAACGACTCCATAACGGTTCATGAATGCCAGTAGTTGCAATTGAATTGTCGAAATAGGTGAGGCAGCTAAGGCCACAAAACAGACTAAAAATGACCTAAGAAAGTAAAAGTTCTGTGACAAGGTCTGAAACGAAAATTTCAGCGACCGCAGTGGATGAGTTCAGAACTATTTTATGGAAGAATTCCTATGGGTCATTTTAGACCAAAAGTACAAGTAATTAAAAATACGGCTGATTTTTTTTTTCATAAGTACCTTAAAGTATGTAGATTAATATAAAAAAAAGTTTACCAGTATATCGATTTCCCAAATATGAAAAAAAAATAACAAATCTTTTTTTTTCGAAATTTTCCGAAGG
>CAJUYH010002157.1:0-42006 GCA_910591685.1 Galerucella tenella | reverse complement strand
AAAAAAAAACCTTTGCAAGTGAGAATGTACTATTGATTTCACATCTTCCATAAAATAAAATATTCAAAATAAGCACACAAATGTTCAAAATATCAATTAAAGTATTTCTTCTCCGATTGGCAGCAAATATTAATTTCGCTGACACATATCAATCAGCAAAGTATTTCCTTCTCCTGCCTAGGCAGCAAAGTGATTATACTCAATTGGAATAAAACATTTGACGTGAACATTTATTAGCAATTATTACATAACACTTTTAACAGGAATTGAAAAACATATGTTTAGTTGTTATTAACATTGATGGTAAAATTACTACAATTTTGAACGAATAGGCCACCTTTTCTTTCCTCAGATAATTTGCAAATACAATATCCTCCTATATCATTATGAACAATCGGAGAAAAAATTATATGTTCAACTCGGCAGCAAAGTAGATTGACTGCCTTAGCTGAATTCCTAGCCTCGATACGCTCGGCTATGAATTCAGCCTCGGCAGTCAATCTACTACTTTGCTGCCTAGTTAAACAAATAACTATTTCCATAAATCATCAATATAAAAGTATTAGTATAATATTATAGGGAAATATTAATTCCATTAAGGGCTAGGCTAGCTCTGAGCAATTCACATACCCTGTAGTGCAGTGTGTTTCTTCCTTTTTGGAGTAGGATAGGATAAATCCCGTCTGGTCCCGGTGATTTATATGGTTTGAAGCTGTTAATAGCCCATTTTGTTTTTTCCGCGTCTACCACTGCCTTCGCTATTCGCCTATTCTATCCTGGATGCCAATCGTGGTCTATCCAGTTCTGTCGCTGGAGAGTTCTGCGGTTGCATGGTAGGTATTGACCCAGGGAAGTGTACCTTCAGTAGCTCTTCCATGGTTTCTTTCCCATTTCCAGTGTATTGCTCGTTATCTTTTTTGATAACGTGTATAGTCTTATTAGGATCCTTGGAAAGAATCTTCTGCAGTCTGGCACACTCGTGAGTCTGTTCTATCTCCTCACAGTGCCTCCTCCAGGAGTCTCTCTTAACTTTACTTATCAGTTTGTTGTATTCAGCTAGGGCCCTCTTATAATCCGTCCACTCCTCTAAATTTTCTTTAGTCCTATTAAACTTCTTTCTTAACTGTCTTCGTTTTTCGGCAAGTTCATTTGTCCCCTAGGGCACATTCCTGTTGGATCTCTTCCTCATCGTTGGGCAGTTGTTTTCAAACGCTGAGATAATTGCTTCCTGTGTTAGGCCTGCTGCTATCTCTAGGTCTGTTGTGCTCTTAATTTTTACCATCGCTCGGTCTAAACTGTTAACTAGTTCTGCAGTATATGCTTCCCAGTTCGTTTTTCGCGGGTTACGGTAGTATTCTATTTTCGGTTCGGTTCCCGAAATTTGAAAATATATGTGTCTGTGGTCAGAAAAACTTTCCTCCTCGGACACATACCAATTGCCCACGAAGTTACTTATGTAATGAGTGCCAATCCTTTGAGTTAACGAAAGTCGGTTTATTTCCTTCAGTTAGTACGTTCAGAGTATTAGCCGCAAAAAATTCTAGTAATGACTCACCTCTCTCGTTGGTGTTGGTGCTTCCCCAGCTTAGGTTATGTGAATTGGCATCGCACGCGACGATCAACTGCACACCTTTTTCCAGAGGTACTTGACCAGTTCTTCGACTTCCCTGGTTGGTGGTAGTCTGGGGTCTTCGTGAGGAAGATAGGCCGATGCGAGAATTACTTCTCTAGTCCCACTTTCTTGCCCCAGTGTGATGAGGACCGCCGCTAAGTCCTTGCAACAGAAATTATTTAGTGGAAGGGCTTTTATGCCTTTCTTGACAATAATGCATGCTCTTGGCTGGTCAGAGCAAAAAGTTGAATCGCGGCTGGATTAAACTGCTCTACTACAAAAGATCCTGCTGTGTGAACAGATTCAACTTGGCTGTGATATCTTTTGACAGTTGGTACGTATGATTTGATAATTGGACTTCGATACAAAATATCGATTGCTACTACAGAAATACAACTACAAGTATAGGTATGACCAGTAGATCATTTTCGGTTTCAGACCCCACGTTTTCCCATCGAACTTTCTTTACTCGCTATTCTTCTTCAGGCTTGCTACGCCACTGGTTAATAATTCCTGGTGGATTTTTCTCCAAAAAAATACGACTTAAACTAAAGATCTAACCTATAACTCAATAGATGTCTTACTATTCCTTTTGCATTTCTAATTCATTCATACTTAAAGCAACGTTCATTCAACTATCGCATTCTATTTTCATATCACTAAAGGGCGGATTATATGCAAAGTGCATATATTTGCTGCTTCGTGGATTAAAAATTTTCCTGAATTGGAGTTTAGTGGGGATAAAGTGTTTTGCAAAGTTTGTTTGTGAAAAGAAGTTCAAAATTGATCAACACTTGAAAGCAGCTATGCATAAAGCTAAGTTGCAGAAAAATAAATCTGTGCCTGTTCAGCAGTGTGTGCAAACCGCATTTCAAAATGTCAAACCAAAGAGTGAAAAGGAGGTGTTTCATCAAGACTTATGCAAAGCTTCAGTCGCAGCAAATATACCTTTGAAGAAACAGCAAAATACACAATTCAGAGATTTTTTGCAAAAATATTGTAATCAAAACATCCCTGACGAATCCACACTTGGAAATAAGTATGTGCAAACAGTATACGAAACCGTAATGGGAGAAATTAAAATTTCACTGATTATTTTTTTTACTTCTCAAAATCTGACATTTTGGTGGTTTTAACCAATAGCAATACATTATTCTAGCCAATCATTCGGTATTATACTGATAATTCTGCTTCCTCATCGATAAAACCTTGTTTACATCGAAACGTCAAAATTTTACTTTGAATTTGTCATTATTGACAACTAAAAGTGCTTCGAAGTTTATTGAAAAATGAACACAAACCGATTGAGTGCCATCACCCAAGAGAATATTAAACATTCAGGTAATACAAAATTTTAAATTTATGAAAAAAATAATCTTCCCAAATACAACTCGCTCTACAAATTTTATCACATAATTTTTTATTTTCATCACTCAAACTTGTTTATTTGAGGCAAAAACATTCAAACAAACCGAATTTAGATAAAATCCCTCGTCCTAACGGACTCGTGATTTTATCAATCGGTTTGTTTTCATATTTTTGCCAAATAAACAAGTTTTCGTTAAAAAGAAAAAATTATCGATAAAATTTGAAGCACTCGTGGTATTACCTTTGATAAATATATCGTTATAAATGCATTTTATACTATTTCTGGTTAAAAATTTTACCTATTATATTTTTCTTTTAATTTTACTTAAAATAAATAATTTTTGTAAGAGTCGGCGTTGCTTTATTTCCATTTTTCCATGTTATATTCAAGGCATATAATTGCATATTTTGACAAATAAATGCATATTGTTAGGCATATTTCAAAGAAAAACTATGCATATATATGCTCATATTTTAACTGAATTGACGTGCATATATTCCGCCCTTTACATATCACTATTGATTGCACTTTCACATTCAGATAGCACTAGTGGGAAGTATACACATTTGTAGGGAAAATCAGAGTTATTATTTTAAATACCAGTCAATATTTTAAAGTATGATACATACTAAAAGAAATACTCGTATAAATACTTCATTGCACTACAAATGATGTAAGGCACATCAAATATATTGAAAATTGAACTTCTTATATACAGTTTATTTTACGTCTCACAAAAGTAACGGATAGCAGAAAGAGAGAGCATAGAAAGTGGTATTAAGTTGTAACCTAAAAACCCCAGGCTAGAGCTCTCCACCTCAGGGAGTGGAATTCGGCACCAATTAAACAATTTCATATACTATAACTGGGAAGGGGTATGCAATCATCTTTTGATCGAAACGTAAGCAATGAAAAAAAGTGGAAAGCTGGAACCAGTTTGTAAAAATTGATGTTAGATGTTAGCTTGAAAATAAAAATTTCAAGTACTAATTATCCCCTAACGAATATTGATTAATCAATACAAAAATCAAATATTTATTAAATTATCCAAAAATTCACAAATATTAACTAAATAAAATAGTTTTAAAATGAAAAAAGGAACAGGCTGCAAAAAATAATTTTATCTTGTTAGCTAATTTCAAGCAGCAAATATGTTGAACAAGTTTTTGTTGTAGTACTATCCAGAGATAATATACCTACCACGTACTATCCCTGAATTCTTAAAATATTTGAATTTGTCCATTATTGACCTAGGTTAATAATAGAAATAATTATTAATAACTAATAGAGGAATTCAACTTCTCAGTTGACTAGAAGATGCAATTATTGTCAACTTCACAGCTAGTAGGGGAAAATAGTATATTATTAAACGAGCAATTTATGATAGCCATTATTCACGCAGGGTGACGCGAGTGAATAATGGCCATAAATTGCGACTTGAATACTATACTTTGTCCACGACCCATGATTTCTCTACACTATGTTGAAAGGAAGCGTTCAAAAATTTTTCGGTTTGTATAATTCATAAATTTTAATTCCTTGTTGCCGTTCGAAATTACCATCGGCGCGCCACTGAAACCCTAAGTCGTTGAAGACAGTTTGCAGAGGTAATTTGCATAAAAATTACCGATAATTTTGCATGAAAGCGTGTTGTCTAAAAATTTCATGAGTTCATTTTCATATTTTGAAGAAAGAGACCGAATGTAGTTTTTCCAAGACAACACGCTCGAATGCAAAATTATCTGGTTATTTTGATGCGAGTGTAATTCGGGGGAATATTTCCCGAATACAAATATTGGTTTAAATATTAAATTCCTATTTCTTCTATTTTTTTCAATACAAATATCCATTTTAAAACATGCTGCTAGATACAAACAAAATAAAAAGACCCAAAAATACGATTTTTTCTGCACAAAAGCTCATAAACTGTCGCCACACGTATTGTCTGTTGTGTTTGGACATTTTTAAAAATATTTTTTGACGTTAAACTGATTTTATTTTTAATTATCATGGATTCACAATGGGATTACCGTGGATACGTAAACAATGCAATTATCGCAGTGCTCTTTCGGTGTCTACAGTGCAGTTACCGCTGTAATCAATCGATAATTGCACTCTTCTCATAGGATTTACACATGGGGGAAATATTCAAAAGAAAGGGTTGGCGTATGCCAACGCACTTTTCGCGTCAAAAAAGAGTCTTCGTGGAGAGTCTCGAGAGATAACTTGTCGACGACAGTTCGTTAAATTGTTCCATTCCCAGTATAAACCGACATTTCCATAAAATCCATACTTAATATTAATTCCTTCATTTTTCTGCATGATAAAAGTGCATTTTCCACAAAGTTTTTGATAATCACAGTTATTGATACCTAAATTCAAGTTAAATCTCATATTGAATATGAATAGTGCTTTGAAGAATACAAAGGTAAGGTAAGGTAAGGTAAGATTGTTCTTAATAATTCCGATTTCAAACTGAAAGACTTGTCTATATTAATTGTCCTATATGTACCTACCTATATTTTGGACATTTTGTTATTCAATAAAAGATTTATAATTTGTTGACGATCCTTAAGTGTATATTATTTTAATGCTGAACCGGCCTTTTGAGAAACCAGTTTACTAAATCGAAGGAAGAAAAACTACAACAGTGTTGTGGCCAACCACCCGCAACACACTATATTTGGTATTACATATTAACAATTCTAACGTCAAAATCAGTAAATTTGTGGAGTACGTCAAATAATTTGACATACCTATAGGGATGGGCGATACTGTGTAAATATATTGTTTTAAAAACATATTCGAAAATATCGTTATGAGAAGTATCAATACTAAAAATTTCGATATTTTATCGATACGATATATTAAGAAACAAATTCCCTAAACAAAATACTACGCAGATTCAGTAGTTTATTTGATATTGTATATCAAACAAACAAATCGTGTCCATTTATAGCATTAGGTTAGATGAAACTACACTGTAAATGCCATTGCCGAACGGTTGACATCAATATAAGCGGCCTTGACACATTTACTGAAAAATACCGAAATCTTTAGATTGCCGTGCTGCTCATAAACGTATTAATGAAACACTGCTACTGCAGAATTTGTATTGAAGGACATTAATTTATATTATGGAACTTGAAAATTTTTTATTGGATGCTTATTGCCATGAAAGCCAGATTTCTGGTCTTCGCAGAGGATGCAAGCTTAAATCAAAAACATCTGACTGAAAAACAATATCAGCCCATCATAAACCTTTTCAAAAATTTTCAGTTAATGGTTTCTTTTGGTTGCTAGCTTATTTGACAATATGTGAGCTACGTGAGGAAAGAAACATCGTGATGTCATGGAACAGCTTATAGTATATTATTCAACAAGCATATAATAGCCATTATATGCTAGAAGAATACCATATTTTGTCCACGACTATGAATTACCTGTTTGGGTATAAATTTTTTTGTCAAACAAACACTATGGTTTATTACATTTATAAAGCTTATCACTTCCTATGTTATTGAATAAATTATATGTATGTTTAATAAGTATTCAATTCACTGTCTGATTCACTTTCCATATTAAATGTTTTAGTAATATCAATCAAATAGGTATAGTTATTAAAATTCTTGCAATTAGCAATAATAGTAGTTTGTGCAACTAGTGTGGATATGATGGCCATATCGCACGAGAACGAAGTTTGAGCACGACGCCGTAGGCGGAGATATGGTGCGATATGGATTATCCACACGAGTCAAGTAGTATATTTTTTCTACGACCCACTTGAAAAAAAATCTAGAAAATAAACATTTCATTAAACTATTTTATAACTTCAAATTAAAAATTTTCCACAATTTTATTCATAATTTTTTGTGGTAAAAGTACAGTTCTTAAATGTACATTTTGTATAATATTACGGTTTCCTTTTTTCAATATGCGATGCTGTTATAAGTAGATGTTGCCAGTCGGACTCCCGCACGAAGGGTACCGTACCATTATCTATAACAATGAATATTTTGCTAAATTTTTCAAGCATCTACCTGTTGTCGTTATCAATATCGAGCAGAATATTTTTTTAAATAGAATTAACAATTATAAAAAAAACTTCTTCACGGGGAATTGAACCCTGGACTATCGCGTGAGAGTCTGGTAGGTTTACCACTCGACTACAGAGGAATATACTAATTGTTTAACTATAACGTCAGATATATTACATATTTTATAAAATCTGACGTGCATCAGGAGTCTCCTTATACCCATTTTATTCTGTTCTTAGTATTTGTTGTTCATTTGTACGGATATTTTATTCAAGTTTATTTTTGTAAATAAATATTCTTGATCCAGTGCTTCTAGGAGACTTTTTTTAACAAGTTATTTTGACGTTTCCTTTAAATTGAAAAAAAAGATGAGTGACGGGTACTTAAAGCGAATGCTGATTGGTGGATTTCATATACGTTCTAGGATGTATATGAAATTCATATCCGTTCAGTTAACCGATATGGCCTACATTTCCATTCTGTAAACTGTGCAGAAAATGGATAATATAAATGTGGGTGTAGAAAATAGTAGTTTACCTAACTAGTGCGGAAAGTGATACTTCTTAAGAAAATTACAGCATTCTTAAAATTGGAAAACCCTCAGCCCTACCATGGAGCTAGTATTGAGAGGAGTCGCTACGCCTATCATAAAAGTGGTATCGGTTTCGCCATTTTACTTCCACTTCTCTGTCAACTTGACATTAGTATTGTTTTGTGGATGTGAATTGGGGATTTTTGGATTTTCTTTTTGTTAGTGTCGTTTTTTTCTATTTTAATAATTGAACAATAATGGTTTCTTGTGCTTCACGAAGTTGTACAAGTAGAGACAGTGTAAATACGAAAAAATCGTCAGGAACAACATATCATAGGTTAGTAAACAATCGAAAGGACTGTACTGGAATATATTTCTTTGTGCTTCAATAAGTTTTATTCAACTTCATATTATATTTAATGTTTGTAGATTTCTTAGAACTCCATCAATAAGAGATATGTGGTTGATATTTGTAAAAAGAGGTTCTTGGCAGCCAACAAAATACCTACAGTGTTTCTATATTATCAATTTCACTAGTGAATATATTTTTATTGATTGAAAATTAAAATAGTCCGGCTCTGCCGACGACGCCATATTGCTCACATCACAATGTCACTCATGTGATACCACTTTCCTATTATAAGAGTCGACTGTGTCATCTCCTATTAATAGTAGCTCCATGAGCCCTACACAGGGTTCTCGTTTCGCAGATCCTCGGCTACTGTGGTGTGGTTGTAGAAAATTGTGACGATCTACTAGCGGTAAAAGAACGTGGAGGTTTGGAACTTCTCTGCGATGGCAGAGTCATGTATTGAAAATTCAGTTTCAAGGAGGATGAAAATAACGAGACAACTATTTCATAATGATAAGACCACACCGACAACAAGTTTAAATACTGGTGCTATAGATGGTAAATCTTCCATCGATGGAATATAAATTTCAAATAAATGCAATTGTCTCATTACTTTTCAAATTTATAAATAATTAGTATTATTACAATTATTGTTATTGTAAGCACAATAAAGTTGAAAAAAATATTTGAACAACTGTCCTCCTAACGGACGGAGGTATTACATTTTCAATTGTTATATGAATACCGTTAAATCAAAATACTGATAAGGGATTACGAGAAGTAAATAAATAATATTTTGAAAACAAAAAACACACCTCATATCGACCTAAAAAGTGAATAACATTATTGTGAATATCTTTATAGCTGAGTACACATGACTAGAAAGTCAAGAAAACATATTTGTATTCTGTGTAAATTTTAATTTTTTAAAATCGCAGAGCGCTTTCGGCTGTTAAGCCATCTTCAGTGCTTACTCGTCAGGTAATTTTTACAAGAAACTTTGACAACACATTGACGTCACAAAATAAAATATCTTAGGATAACATTTAAATTAAAATGATCCCCTGATTAGGGTATATTATATCTAGATATTGATATTTAAAAATGTTATGATGTATAATATCCGGGTTTTCGGTATTTAGTATTCGACAAGGCTATGAAATTAATAATTACCAGCTTCTTTTCCTAACTGAAAATACTTGAGAACTTTCAAAATGCTGATGTTTTTCCGTGTATCTAGTCATATTTTTGACAATATGATTATAAGATTAATATTCACTTTTCATAAATAATAATTTACCGTAAACAACAAAGTACAGACCTGACGAGAACTATCAGTGGGACATTAAAAAAAGACGTAAGACACATTGCCGCTTCGGAAGATACGTCTGCATCCTTTCTTGAATTTCTTCCGATTGATAGGACGCGCTTGCGCGTAATCTTAACATCAACTAATCAATTTTTTTCGACAAAGACTAGGGTTGACGTTTGTAATACATTTAAACGGTTCATTATTGTGATATTTTGATTAGGATTAATCACAGATCTACCTTTTTCCCATTTCTTCCAACGTAATGTGTTAGGACATTACAATCGATGACGCACACCAAAAAAGGTATTATATGAACTCTACTTACACTTTTTTCGGTTAGGTTGATTTATGAAATCATCTATAGCTGAAGACGATTTAAGTTTTTCTAAAATTCCTGTGTTTATAGACAATATCGCCGTTCCTGGCCCATCCAAGTCCTTAGGTAAATTTTTCAGCTTTAATTTTGAAAAACTTCTTTCAGCTATTGCGGTTGTAACTGGAAGGGTCAAGAATAGAAAGCAATAATTCCATGAGTTCCTTAATGGAATGACCTTTTGGAATTTCAGATTTAAAACATGTTTTCAGAGAAATTATAATTATATAATTGTTCATAAAGATTAACTGAGATGTCTTCATCGTATTTAGCCGGAAGCTTTTCTTATGATAACATCATAAAAACGCTTCGATATCCTTCGCCTTTTATTTTTAAAAACAGTTCCGATTTCTGGACTCATTTGGTAAACTATGCAAAAAATTTTGATTTCTTATCTCGCTCAGTCTATTCAAAATATTACTAGCTTTCTGTAAGTCGTCATTTTCATGCTGTAGAAATTTAAGTAGGAATTATAAAACTTAACGTTTGCGTAGTTGGTAGTTCAGTTCGCAGTTTCCATTACCCCTGATTTATAGATTCCGTAAGGTAACGTAACGCAATGATTTCGCGTACCACTCATCTCGCTGTAACGCGAGAGATACTCAATTTCAACTTTTTGAAGTAGCGTTGTGGTACGATGATAGGTAAGATGATTTTGAGGTTAGTTTTGAATGAATTGACGCCGTTTCCTTCGGTTTGTGAAAATTCTTATTGATACTGTGCATTGAAGATTTGCCGCAATTGCCAAATAATCATAATCAACCATTTTAAAGGACCTAATGAACCAAGTGAAATAAAGTAATTTGGAAATCTATAAACACAAATTATATCCTTCTCGTTCCACGGTAATGCTTGCCCGTTACGTTGAGCCCGCGTTTAAAGAGGCCAAGATTTAAGTTCGCAGTTGGCAGTTCATTTTTAACCAAACAAATCTCTAACTGCCAACTGAAAGTTTTATAAATGTTTATAAATGCAAAAATTTACTAATTGCAAAATAGAAACAACGCGTACGTCGCCAACTGCGAAATGAACTCGAAGTTTATTATTTATCCTTTAGTCACATGATTAACGATTTCAAATTGTGACAACTATTAAGAAATCATAACTCTTCAAAATGTTATTGTGTAAAATAGTATTGTGGAGACTGATGTTTTGTCATTTGTGATTTGATAATTGACAGTAATTCACTTTGTTTTTTTTTCTCTGAGTATTTCTTACTTTCGCTATCTTTATTTTAAATAATAATTTCTTGCACGTTGCGTTGAACCATGTTAAGCTGCCCTGAGGAATATTTATAACAGATCTGTCACTTAACCTCGTATAACATTTTAATTTATACAAACGTTGGAAAAAATGTCTCATTACCCTAGATTCCCTCAACAAAAACCATTGAGAAATCATTAATAACACTATTTCAATATTTTTTCCAACCCACCTCTACATAAACTAACATGGTGGGCGCAGAATACATGAACGGTTATCAAAGTAGGCGTTGAATGAACGTATATTCAATGGGCTCTATTTACATTTTAGTATTAAATACGAGGTTATGAAGATGTCAAAAATTTTAATTCTAGGGAACAAGCTGGTAATTATAGGTTCTTTGATGAAGAAAGAAGGAAGTGAGTAGGAAGTTGTTGTACTACAAAATAATGCTTTCTAAACTGTGATTCCTTGTAAATGCTGCGTTTTCATAAGATTGATATGTACACATGTAGAAATCTATGCATTGAAATTCTTTGAATTTTGAATAATTTTCAATTGTGCAGACGTGTATTGTATATACTATTTTCGGAAATTATATTATTAAAGTATTTCTTTATTTAGTTAATATCAACGTTTAAGTAGCGTCACAGTTACCGTTTTCAAGAATAACTCAGATCCTATCTGACATTTTAAGTTTAGGTCTGTCAAATGCGTGGGGCACATTCACAATAGATTATTTTTTCATAAAAATGATTGTAAATAAAGAAATATTTCTTCGTTCCAAATCATTGGCAATGTCTCTCAAAATTGAAAACCAAATTTGACTACATTTTCCTGAAATATTAGCTACACATTTTTTTCAATAAGTTGTAAAACAGGATATTTCGAAATCAGTTAAACCACAGAGCTCTTCTACCCTCAGACTCCACATTAACGGGGATGTTATTGCTCTATGTAGGCCTACTCTGGTGGTGTAAAGGGACAGATTGTCTATAGTCGTCCTCATAATTGCTAATCTAGTGGTATGCAATTCCGACATTCATTTGCATGGATTACTTCTCTTTTAGAACGCACGTTTCAGCACCTTGAACATCCTCCGACGGCAGTTCCAGTGCATCCTTAGTAGATCTACATACCCAGCTAGCATGTTGTGAGTTGAAAATTGTCTTGGCCATTAATATAAATTGTATTTACTGCCTGTAAATTTATTTTCATATGCAGGAAAGTAACTAAAAATGAAGTCATCGTCTTTTTATCGTAAATAAACCATAGCTCAGTTCTAAGCTGCTTCGATTAATTTTAACCAAATGTTGTAAAATTTTGTGCTAATGCCTGTTTGTTAGGACCAAATTTCGTTTTCTGTTCATTATACGCTTTAAACTAGTTCTTTAAAACATGGATCGTTTAATCTTTATTATAACATAATCACAAATAAATTTTTGTTTATTTATTACAATTAACATTTTTTTCTTAAATGTGTTTGTTTTACTAGGAATTTGAAAATGATTAAACTTTATCTAAATGCGGTGATTCGGCGTAAAAGTCATTCCAATTTCCGGTCGACAACACTGTCATCATTTTCATTTCAGGAAAACTATTTTCTCATTAGTTGTTGGGTAATAAAATAATTCTTATGCAATAAAGGAAGAATTGCTCAACGGCTTAGTTACACATCGTAAAATAAACGATTACGGCTTTTATTTTATACCATCAAAACAGTCGGTTAAAATAAAGGAACAATTGGTCATAACAGACAACGGCAATACACTAAAATATCAGTATATTGTTATCGGCCACACCGGTATACATTATTTATTCATTCGATTGAGTTGTTCCCAACAAATTTTGTATAACAAAAACAACGAATACTGTTATGAATTTTACGTAAACGTAAAGTGTCACAATCTTGACAACCTATCACATTTGATAACCTCAAACTGCTTTTTTTCTCAATACAAATGTACCAACTTATTTTAGTCCAAAATAGGGACTATGAATGTATATTGGGGTGACATTCGCTGAGACCTAAAAGATCTATTGTGTCCTCTTACTTCAGCTTAGCTCCTGAGTAAAGTCTCAGATACTAGTAGCGTCTTTGGTCCTATTTCTCGTGTCTCTATCCCTCGGTAACAACAACTATAACAATAAAGAATACTAAATAATCAATAAACACTGAATTAACAATAATTGCAAAAATGGAATTATACCAAAAATGACAATAACAAATGTCAGCGAAACGAAAATGGTGTCTATCAGTGGAAATCGCACGCACTCAGGTATTGGTATTTCTTTAAAATAAATAAATAATCTTGCCGGACTGATGACATAAACCATGTTTTTCAATCAATGCATAAACACACAGCTCGCCGCAACTCAAGTTGATAACACAGCCGTTTACACCAAGCCGACTGAGTTGCAATAAACGCAGCAACTCTTTGAAGTTACCGACATCGATCGGGAAACGAAAAACAAGACAGCAATTGTTGAGTTGTCGAAAAATCTGCAGAGTTGGGTTAATCCGCTTCAAGAGATAACAACATAAATCAATTGAACCCTGAACCTCTTTGCTACGAGTCAACCTTCAGGGAATTTTTTTTACTACTGTCATAGATCCGAATTTAGTAAACATATCCGGACTCCTTCCCGTATTTTTTAATATTCACTACACTACCGACTATTTATAATATTTATATCCTTTATGTGAAAACACAAGCTATTTTATTCCATAACCACTTCGACCAACAATCATTCAGTATTCACTGCGGCAGTGGTAGACTCCGTTTCACCGTGTTAAGAACCCACTAGAAGCCGAATAGCCTAAGCAACGAAGGAAAAATAAAAATTATAAAGTTCTGAAATTTGGTGACAATGTTCATTCTAGCTCATTATTGAACGAGTTGAAAGTCACAAATAATTGAAGCTCCGGAATCGCCGCCATCTTGAAAAAAAGGTGCACTTTTATTGTTTTTGGTAAATAGATGCTCAATGATATTTATTGAAAAAAAGAAAAGTTGGAGAGCAATAAATTTCCTCCAAAAAAGGTCCAATTCATTTTCCCTAAAAGTAAATGTGCATGTATAAAGGATCACGAATGTGGATGTGGAGACTCTGTGAACAGAAAAATTCATATTTATTACGTTAAATTTTATCACGACAAAGTTTTGTTCATTCTACACATTTTCAAATTCACTTGTTTGTGTACGACGCTTTTCAACGGTTTGACTGAGCTGGGTTATGCTCAACCATGTCATCAACCGATGAAGCGATACCGAGCTCATCCGTACAATATGTTCTTCTTGATCTTGTTTTTGAAGATACCCTGTCGCCATCGGAATAATCGTCCTCGTCTCCATCCTCATTTTCGTCGTCGACTATGTTTGGTCCATTGAAGCAGTCACCGTGGCAATTGTTACAAATGGTTGTGCATTCGATTCCCGCTTTTCTGCACCCGCATAATCCTGCACAGCCAGTTGTGCATTTGCAAAAAATTAAATTCAACAAAGTTTCGGGTGCACTGGAGTCCAGCGTTCGGATTGGATTGAAGCCATTTTTGCACTTGATGGAACACGCTGTCTGGATACTCCAGTTGGTGGTAGCAAGGCAATATCCGGTATAATTTTTGTTACGGATTTCGTGAAACAATGAAATCGGTGTTTATTCAAAGATTTCTCTGCAGGTCGTGCACTGTCGAAGAAAAAAACGTTCTCCAGCTTCAGCGATTGTTTCGTGCGAAGAATAGCGATTGTTGAAACTTTCAACGATATCGTGCAAATCTTTATTTTCTTGGTACAGCTTAACGTAGTTCATTTTTCTTTCATTGAAAATTGCTGACGTGGTGTCGCAGCCACTGAAGGCGTGCAAGAAGAGAATGTTGTTGAAAAGTCCCAAAGATTGTAACTGCTGTGACGCATATACTTTTCTCGCAATTTTTCACTTTCCCGGTTTGACTAAAAATATATTCTTTTCCGATGGTGCCAATGCAAGTAGTAAGCATAAGAGATCAACATCTTCACCAATAATAGCCACGTTTGTTCATCATGAACGTAATTGAATTGCAGTGTTCACGATTAAACAATCTGCATCATCAGTGCTTTGTCGACATCCCATTCCTTGATCTTTCAACTTCGTTAATAGCAATTCAATTAACCGTTGTTCATTTTTATCGTTTTATAAAAATTGATCCTGCCTAACAGTAACACTCATGTTTTCTTCAAAATTTATCTCCACGGACTTTTTAGCAAACGATCGGCAATTTTGCTCCGTCTTCATCGTACTATTGCTCGTATTTAAATAACCATCGAAGACGACTGGGCAATTTTGACCGTAATGTATTTTCTTTTTCGTTAGCTTGTTGATCGTTTGCCGAGAACCGTTGATCAAGTTTGGGATTCAATAACTCGGGATTAAATAGTCCGAATTGAACGTTCAAAACGCCAAAAGTTGTGTTTTTCCAAGTCCTTTGAGTGGGTTATTTCAGATTTCAATTAAAATAAAAAACCGCACAGATATCTTAATTGTTACTAAGGTAAAATTTTAACCACTTTTTCATACTAACGTTCAAACAAGTTTTTGTGGCATATGTCTTTTTTCTAACAAGGTCTATTTCTTTTACTTGATGTTTATTAACAATTAGATTACTCAGCAACTAAATAAGATATCGAAACTGCGTTTGTTGCATTCAGTTCGTTAAAATATAACGTATTATGAAACAAATAATGATTTACATTGCTCCATAAATTGCATTCGTATTTTGCGACTGAAAACAGCTGCTTTTTTACTTACTCATCCGCTGTGGCTGTAGGTATGGGAATTTATACATTTTGAACCATGGAATTTTACAGCAAATTTTACGCTCTATAACTTTGTTCCCATAAATATGCACGATAAACTTAATACTTTTCGAGTAAAATTAGAAAACATGGCGAAAAACAGGCCCATTTTTGGAAATAAACTGTTATTGTGCAATTAGCACAGCCTAAAAACCGGTGGAGGCAATTGATTGTCATTAACCATGATATTTTTGATGGATTCCATCAAAAATCTCGCCTACTGCTCTTACATCCACCTTTAATGCTAACCCGACTGGACTAATATTGAAACTGATGAGCAAGAAAACATCCAAGAAAAAATAGGAAATTTATGTTCACTAGTTTTGAATATTTTGTTCTTGCTACAGTTTATTAGTAATTGAATTCTGCTTATCATGTTTAAATAAAGATTTTCTTGATCAAATGTAAAAAACAGTAAGGTTATCACCATCATTGGTAGCATTGTGGTTTTATTCTTTTGTCATCGCCTGTGACGCAGTAAATTTCAACCGGATATCCGATGGAATATCAAATCGTTTTAGGTAGTAACTATATTAAACACAATGATTTTATTGTAATTGTTTGGCGCTTATGATAATATTTATATTGTCTTTAATAGGTGCTGTTTAATTTCATGAGGTTGAAAAACCTGTAACTATTTATATGTTTTAGTCTTTTTCCATCTATAACATGAGTCATTTATATAAAAACCCTTGAAACAGTTGGTATATTGCTTAGTCAAATTTTAATCTGGATATTTTCTATGGTTATAAAAAACTGGATAAAACCTTTTTCTTAACTTGCTGAGGATAATCACCAAAACGGTTTGTTGTATAGTTTTTTAGTAAAGATAAGGGACTTTTTGTTTGTTTGTTCGCTGGTATATATACCAACTTCGACTTTCAACCTACTAGGTAGCAGTCAAGACTAAGGGGGGGCTATAGCCTCGGGCCCTCGGCTTCATTGGGCTTAGCGTATATATATTTTACTTGAAACATTGATTTAATCAATGCTTGAAATGAAAATACCAAACTCCAAAAGTGATTGATTACTTGCTTTCGATAATCATTTTATTTTCCCAATCAAATATCTTGTGATCAGCTGAGTTTGTAAAATTCAATTTTGACTATTTGGAAGAAAAAGCCGAAACGCTCTCTTAAAAACGGATCGAGTACCACGCAAAACAAAATTTAGACTGCTATTAAAATCCGAAATTCCGAAGAAAAATTGCTACATAAATTTTTTTTCGGGAATGCCTTTCTTTGAACTAATCCGACTGGGCTGGTACAAAATAGGGTGATTCAACTTATTTATTAGTTAGATATTAGTCAATTAGGAATGAATAGGTATTATATTCATAAATATTACTTGAAAATCAAATAGTCATAGGATAATTACCTTTTCCATATAAATAAAGAATCTGATTTCTGTATATTATTCCATCGTAATTTTTTCGTGAATATGCAAAAAGTTTATGGGAAAATTATGCAGTACCTATAAAGTATAAACAAATCATCTTATTATTTACTTGAGATCACTTTTAATAAATGTCCAATATTTCTACTGGCTCTTTAAATAAATAAAAAGGCTATTTTCATATGTTTACAATATAGCTTGTTGAAAAAAAATTTTTGGGTGCCAGACTTATTGTTTCTGATTTTTATTTTATTTATTTTGTCTGGTTTCTAATATATTCGCTTTTAAATTTCACAATCCCAGTTGGCAACAGTGCGACTTCTAATTTGAGAAATTATAAAATAAACATGTATCCAGTTTCATACGTTAATCAGTACGTAATCCGAAAATAAATATGTACCTTTGAATAATTTCGAAGTTTGTGCTGCTTTTACCAAAGCAGTTGACCTTCCTATGATTCTGATAAAATTAATTGATAAATTAATTATGATTAGGTACTGTTAGTTATTTTGGATACTATTTTTTCAAGTTGCAGTTTATTGTTATCACATTTTAAAAAATGTCCTTGACCTTTCAACCTACACATTTGGATTTAGCTTTAAAAAAGTATCACAGAAGGGATTCATCAATGGATAATGGAGTAGCAAAACCTAATTTGTGATATAAAATATAAAACAAAGTAATTTCAAATACTCAAATAATGAGTTGGAATTGCATTCGATTGTCTACATATACAACAACCATAAAAACGATTATGACTGTAATATCAGAAATTCCATCATATAATTATTTTACAATTTATATAAAAGACGTATTATTGAAATCGAAAACATATCGACCCCCCAATAATTTGAAAATGAAAAAACTTAAAAATCACGGATAATTGAAAATGATGGAATATTAATAGTTATTTACGTAACACGTGTGATAGAAACGGCCTCGTCGTGCAAACTTCACATGCGTGCATTAATAATTTCTATCACACGTGTTACGTACAACATTTTATCTACAACTGTTTATTAGTATTATTAACAGTACCTATATCATAAAATTGAAAAAAAATTCAATCCAACGTATTTTTAATAATATCGACTGCAAACATAAGGTAGGTACTGTGTATCATAGTTTGTGACCATAGCAACAAAGATAAACAAAGCTGTGGAAATAAAATGAATTAGTTATGTCATCAAATTGTGAAAGTTGAATAAACAAAAATCTTTAAAATTGAAAATGCAGCTTCCAGTGATATTTTGAAAATTTAATTCTGGTATTAATATTTTTCTTGATTCTTATTATCGCACTAGTGCGGTAATGCATTCAAAAACGTACCAGTGAGGTAATATACGTCATTATGACACTGAAAGTAGTGTCAAATCGTACCCGTTATATGACAGTTGTTGATAAAATTCATTACCTACTCTGAACAGAATAATACAATTTTTTTTATAGAAATAAAAGAGGAGTAAAGTTTATTCATGAATGAATGAGTATTTGCGGAGGATAACAATTCTAGTTGAGATTTCATACTCATATTTTTAATTATTATCTCACAATTAATAAAGATAATATTTGTATTTGGTGAAAAAAAATGCTTTTAGTTTATTTTAATAAAAATATAGAGAAATTCATCACAAGATCTATTTGTACATTTCTATAATATTTTCAGGAACCGCCCTCAGAGATGAAGAATTGACAATAATAAATTATTAAATAAAAAAACCGTAATTATTAAGTAAAGCAGCCGAGTATTTAACAAGTAGTATTGTTTCAGTGAGCCTTTCTAATATACACAAAAATAATGATACTACAATATAATAGACGTATATTAAGTTGCTGGTGCCATTTTGACGTTTCGGACCCGGCTCATAATGTGTTGTTACGTAATAATTGATTTTGTTGCTCTAGCCCTGGGATCGGCAAGTAGTTTTAGATGCGGTCCGGATACTGTAGGAAAATTTTGACGAGGTCGATATCACTTGTACGTTATAACTAGGCAACTTAAAATAGAATAAGTCGGTACTAAGTTAGATTCTATGTGACTTACAAATATTATTTCAATAAATAAGGTACCTTATCAACCTTTCGCGGTCCGCCTGTTGCCGACCGTTGCTCTAGCTGTTCCTGAGAAACGCGGGGTCTCCTGTCCTAATATTAACTGGGTAGCCAAGTGCAATAATGTTGGTAACAGACAAATTAGTACTACTAAACTCAGTTAAACGTTAAAGACCATACAAAAAATATAAATTTGTTTCACTCACGCATTACAAAAGTTTGGCTCTGATTTAAAATGTTGTCCAAACCATTGTTTGTTATATTTCACTTATCTTAGTTGTTTTGTTGCAGAAATATCGATGGACTGGTCTGATCATGCTTTATGGTGGCCCACTAAAAATGTTTGGCTTACTAGAACCCGATCTACACTTGATCAGTGCGGTGTTCACGCCGATGCTTTACTCCATTTTACCCCAATGCATAAAATTCTTAAAGTACAACTACCTGATCTTAGGTAAGTGAGATATTATTCGAGAAAAAACTAAGTTGATGTTCGAAGCTGTTTTATTATTGGCTTGACTTATATGCATTTAGCACACCGTAGCCTAGAAAATCATTTCATATTATTACTAATGTACTGACCAGGACAATATTGCATCTTCGCATGTATAGATCCAGCCTGATTCAGTTAAAGGAAACTTTTTACCGGTGTCTGTTGAGAGAAGATATTCTATAGGTGCGTTCTTTTCGACCAAGATCTTCAAACGCGCGATTTGTCGACGTATAAATATTCAACAAAAAAAAGATTTGAAATATAAGACAGATATACTAATGAATTATTTCCATAATCCCATTTCCCGTTCCATTTCCATAATATTCACTCGAAACCAAAGAAAATTAGATTATGTGGCTTAAAACTCAAACAAATCAAATATTTATTCGACTCGACTCGTTCTATTTAAAAAACCGATTATAAAGAAGTACTTTTATTTTGCATTTAAAGTCTTTCCCTCTCAGTCACCGAAGATAGCAATAGTGTTTCTCATACTATAATTTTGTTCCAGTTGATTTAATTACCTGAAACAAGAAACAATTATTATATAGGACTTGTCCGAATTGTCTACATAGACGCTACGTTATGTAGGAGGTGGCCATTTTTCGAAGTGATTAACATTAACCAATTTTGACAGTTCACCAATATTTATTTACAAAGGAAATGAGAAAAAATGTAATTGTCGATATCTACGTAACCATAGAATTTGGGCATAGAGTGCTTTATTGTATAACAAAGTTATAGTTAAGCTAGATGTCGAAAGGATTCATAAAATTATATATTATACATAGAAAAAAACAAATCCACAATATAAAAATTGAAAACATCAGCAACTATTTCAAATCGTTGAAAATTAAACGAGACTGTCCCAATAACAGAACATTATTTAGAATTAATTTAAAATATAAAAAACAATGCTAAATAATTGCTTTTTGTGGAAAAATTGATTTCTAAACTAAACTTTATAAAGCAAAACAAATAGCAATAATTACAAAGTTTGTAATGTTTTCAATTTTTTATAAAGTTTTTAAGATTTTCTCATTCAATTTAATTGCGTAATACACAACTACGTAATTTCATTAAATAATAATCATGTAGTTAATCACTAAAATGTGATTATCTCTAAAACCGTTAAGATTTGGGGATACTAACAGAAATCATATTACCTTAGTGGCAGCCAAAAGGCAGAGTTCAGATATAACTTTTTTTTGTTGTAATGATGTGGCCTTGATTATTTTTTACAAAAGTAGCGCTAATGTAAAAGGTAAAAAAGTTTTGCGTACATTTATGCCGCATACATGTGGCGCCCTCTACAAAATACATATAGATACAAAATTATGATTTCTCATATCCAAAACCCCCCAACATCAAATTTTTGTGCATGTACGTCAAAAAGCGTTAAAGCTATTGTAAAAAACAAAAATTAAAATTTCATGTTTAACACCCTGTATCTCTCTTAATATCAACATTTTATTAGGCTGATTGATTTGAATCGCAATATTTTAAAGTGAAGATTAAACTGTACTTCTATGTACAATTACTTAAGGACCACCCTGAATACTTTAAACCCGCTCGCAGCAAGCCGATTGCCCTTTCCGCTCGCGGCATTCCCGTTGAAAATTAAATTCATAGATTGCCCTTACGCATTACGCAGATCGCGACTGTAACGCAAAAGATACTCAATTTCATCTTTTTGAAGTTTCGTTGTGGTACAAGGACAGAAGGAAGGTGATTTTCGGGTTCGTTTTGCTACATTGACGGTGTTTCATTCGGTTTGTGAAAGTTCTTATTGATAATCTGAACAAATGAATTGCAGCAAATGTCAAACAATCATAATCATCCATTTTGAAAGAAAAATATTTTGAAAGAACCAAGTTGTAATTTGGAAATCTATGAACACAAATATATTCTTTTCGTTACCCAGTGACACCTACGGCCTAACGACTTCGACAATTGCGGAACTAGCCAAACGTTACACCCATGCTCAATCCCTTTAGAGATGGGATATAATCAAAGGATGCAGTCTTGCCAGGATCACCCTGGGCGACCCTGGGAAGCTGGCGCCGAAGAAATATTTGGCGATGACCAGGAAAAACCTTCGTTTAACAGTAGGATTTTTGACTGGCCACTGTCAACTAAGGATACGCCTCCATACTATGTGGCTAGTGGACACACCTCTATGCAGGATGTGTGAACAGGAAGATGAAACTGTCAGGCATGTCTTATGCGAGTGTCCGGAGTTATCGTCAATAAGAGAGTGTGTGTTCGGTGAGTCTTGCCTACACCTGCCGATATAAAGGAGATGTCTCCTAGTGACCTGTCCACCTTCCTGAGAAGGACAGGATGGACGATGAACTAGGAGGACAACCCCTCAGGAGGATGTACAATAGGTCACATGTGGCCTAAGTGCTGTGAGCCTACACTCACCCTCCCTACTCTACAGATACAGATTCTTTCCGTTTTACGGTAATGTTTATCGAACGTAAATTGTTTCCTTACGTTACGTTACGGAATCTATAAATCAGGGCTAACGTCCTGGCGTTCAGACATACGAAATTTTAAGTTTTACAGTTCGCTGTTCGTGCCCTTCGCATATTAACCAATCAAAAGCATGGTCTTTTGACAAAAATCGGGTTCAATGGGTTTAACATATCCTTAAGAAAGCTGAGTAGCTGAGTCACGTTGATTATGATTAAGGCGTCTAATCTGTAATATTTCGTTCAGCAAAGGTTTCGTTCACAAACGATTGGAAGTGTGAACGATAAATTTTGAAACGTTATTCTGTATTTTTTTCGTTGACCACTTTCTGATGTTAACGAAAGTTGGACGTTTCCAAATGGGTAGTAGAGCAAAATATCACAGCTTTGTCAGATTTTTGAATTATATTATAATTAAGTGATGAAGATCGTAGCTAATATCCATTCTTCATAAATTCATATCCGTTAATGTTTTCAAAATCTACACATATATCTACATGTTATTTAACCCTAGAACCACAAAGTGGGGTCGCCGGCAACCCTACCACATATAGTTTTGGGCATTCGCGCTGCTATTTAAAAACTGTAGAGTCGTGTTTCTATCTACCTTCAATACTGATTGGTATTTGTGGGTGTACGTGCGCGTTTTTAAATTACTCCACTTTTAGTAGTGTTTGCAACTACATTTCAGCTTTTGACCCCTCCTTGTTATTAACGTAACAAGTTTTATGCGGTAAGTTTTTTTAAATATTATTCTCATATTGGTTTATAGAGTTTTTTTTGTCGATTAGAATAACAATAGGGATTCACACAAACCTCCTCTTACAAACGATGAACTGTGAAAAGCTCTCTATGAAAGCGATCTTAGTGATATAGAAGAAAATAGTATAGATGAAAGTAGCAGTGAAGATGAAGACATTTTAGTAACGGACAATCATCTTGAAGACGAATTTGATCCAAGAGACATTCTAGACGAGGCTGGCGCAGATGATAATGTAGATAATGATCAAAACGCCATGGAGCAGGATGTGCAAAAACACGATTATCCAAAGTTATTGGGCAAGAATAATTATTTTTGGTTTACTCAGCCTTTAATTTCCAAGCGGACAAGCACTTCAAAAAAGAATATTGTAGGTACTCCACCTGCCTGGTCCAAAGGGAGAAGCTGTTAGATGGAGGAGGCATAAATACAATGGTTTTGTATAGGCTTAAACATAGTAATGTAAAAATTTCCCGATCTACATTCATCAAGTCGTTAGCTGATTCAATAGTAGAGGATCACATGAAGCAAAGAGCAGTTAATTCACGTTTACCGGAAAAGTTAAGGCAATCTATTCGGAATTACCAGTGATATCCAGACGAACAACAACCTGTTACAAAAAATATGTGTGCAGAACATCAGTTCAGCATTTGTGTAGATTGTAAAGCCTAAAATAATAACCCTTTCTATTCTATCTTCTGTATGTTCCTTGTGGTATATTATTCATTCTTTTTTTAATTTCTTGGGAAATTAAACCACAATATTTTTGAATTCTTTATTTCAACGTTTCGGTAGCGTTCCAGCTGTGTCAGTTAGGGATAAAAATTAATTTTTACTTATTTTTTCTTGACAACGGTAGCTGGAACGCTACCGAAACGTTGAAATAAAGAATTCAAAAATATTGTCCTTTCTATTCTAGTTTTATATGTTTTTAAATATTTGTCACCCTATGAAAGGTAGTTCAAAAATTTGTAACTCTCCCTGTATGTTTTTTTATTTTATTTTTGGTCTCACAAACATTTTATGTTGAAAAATAGAAACACTAAATATATGTTATTTATGTAAGAAAAAAAGTTTTTAAAGGAAAAATTCAACTTTAAAAACATATTTCAAATTATACGCCAAAACGCCAGAATAGTAATGGCGTCTGTCTATGACATCATCAATTCGTAAATATCATTTTTAGGTGATCTGTGTCGATAGGTTATCTATTATCTGTGTCCTGTGGTAAAGTCGTCAAAGTCAAGCCATAGACAGATTATATTTCTCTATGAGTCAAACTTCAAACACTTGACACATGAACCAAGCAAAGCCAACAAACAACAAAGTAAATTCAAAACAGATTTTCGGATCATAGATATTTGCGAAAGTATGACGTCACTCTCTTTTGATTGGTGTTTGAGATAAGATGGCGAATGGTTAAATTTTGTTCTTATATTTTTACTAAAATAAATGTAATCACACATGTAAAAAAAATAAGTGATTTCTTTAGAATCTCTGTATCTTATATGATTATATCAAATCAATATTTTAGTGATTCTTAGTGACTGTCATCATGCCTATTGTACCACTCATTCCACCTTGTGACTCTAGGATTTATATTGCACAAACCTATAAATGTAAATAATAAAGGACTGTGATAGTTTTTCATGTCAATATGTTTACCAACTTTGAAATAGACTGCAATGTGACAACGTTCTTCAGCTTTCAACTGCAATTTGAGGTTATGGCTCTTTGTTATGGTTAGATAAAGGAAAAGCTTAGCTGAGGCATTGACGTTTATATATGTCAATGAGCTGAGGTTACGAATTTCTTACTTGAAAATCATACATCAATATGTAAGAAAAAATAAGTATTTATTTCTGAATATTAAATAACTACACCATACAATCGATCAATTTCCTTTTCAACAATTTCCATAATTTTCACCGAAGAAATTAATCTTATCACAAAAATAGACAAATTTTTATACCCAAAAGTGACGTTTCTGACTGTCGTTCATGAACGGCGAGTTCTAACGAGTAATTCGTTAGCATTTTGGATACAGAATAAAATTTATCGTTTTGTGGTTTGATTCCCAAAAAATTAGAAAAAAAAGAATAAGTAATGCCACAAGAAACTTACAGAAAACATTTATCGTTCGTAAACGATACTCTTTCATCAACGGCATCGTACATACTTACAGAATAGACCCCATATTTTTGCTGATTTGTGCATTGATGTTTTTGACCTTATAAAATTCATAATAAGATTATCTACCCTGAACACAACGGCGGTGAACATCAAACGTCAGGTTTATAAAGTGACAATATCAAGGGCAACTGCAACGTCAAACAGCAACGAGGGCGGGAACGGTAATTGCGACGGCAACTTCAAAGTAATAAATAATTCACTTTTAGGGGTCTATTCTGTAACCGTCTTATTAATAAAAATTTCTTACTCCACCCTTACTCTTAGATTAGTCAGAGACTAGTTACTCTGAGACTAGCGTCGGTTTAAAGGAGTAATACAATTGCTATTAATAAACTCCGACTAAGGAGGTAATAGTTACTCTATCCTTATTACTGGATTAGGACATGACTTAAGGAAGATTCACAGTTTTATGGTAGGAATTGACCAATAACGTGTCGTTATGGTGACATCTGTTCTGTTTTTTATTGTGACATGAATCAGTGCTCTGTTCATTAATTTCAAAAATAGCAAGTTATCCCATTATTATCTCTCAGTTTGTATTTTGTGTTAAAAGTAGTACATATTTCCGAATTTTGCATGAAATTCACTTGCAAATTGAAGAAATCAAAAAAAGGCGTGCTGAGGAGGAACTCCAGATTACTATGCAACGCAAGTACATGAAAAATTTGTGCAACAAAAAGAAAAGGAAAAATTAAATAGAAAATGATGAAAATATTTTTTTTTTGATTTGATAGCTGCAAACTCCACTTATAACAATGTTTTTGAGGGATTAGCCCGAATTTTATAACATTTAATTTTTCTGATCGGACGAATATTCTGTGCTTCTTCCAATCCTCCCATCATTCTCAAATCATCCGAATAATAATAACTTCCTTCCATCGCAAAATAATTACTACTCACTGAACCAACACAAATACTTAGTAAATAAACATAATTAATAATAATAAACTGAATAATAATATGAACGGATAATACAAAAACGACAAACTGAATTTCGAATTACGATATGACAACATATTTATACCACAATTGAAAATTCAACAAAATTGAAATTATATTTAGTCGAAGGTTATTACTTAAACTACCTATTTCCTTAGATTAAAATTACTACCAAAGTTAGTCCCAGACTAACCTCGGAGTAGCTTATTCCCTGTCTAAAATGCGTTTATTAATATCTTCTGTAAGTTTCTTGTGGCATTACTTATTCTTTTTTCTTATTCTTTTGGGAATCAAACCACAATAATGTTTTTTATTTTTTATTTCGACGTTTCGGTAGCGTTCCAGCTACCGTTGTCAAGATTAACTAGTAATAAAATTGATAAAAAAAAATTTCTGGTCCCTATCTGACACAACGAAAAAATATGACAACTAGACAATCAATAATATTTTGAAGTTTAAGACTACAAAACTTTGTTGTCAAATTTTATTAAGGTCCATTCATAGTAGATCACACCTCTGGTAGAATGTGAAATAAAATATTTTATTTTATGACATTCTAACGATATGATAGTCTACTAGAAATGGAATCCAGTGAAGTGCACGTTCCAGGAACGGTTTTTATTGGGATAGCGCTTTTTTTAGCATTGAATTTTATGCCCCTCTTCCCAAGCATGTTTACAAATACCTGACTTAAAGAACTCCCTATCTTTGATGTGTTTTTTATGTTCACTTATTCGGACTTTCAATGGTCTAGATGTTTCACCTAAATAGAATTTGTCGCATTCACAAGATATCTGATGTATGCAATTTTTTGAAGATTGTTCCTCATTTTTTGGTTTCGTTTTTGTTAAGATAGATCTCAAAGTATTGTTAGATTTAAAGCTGGTTCGAATGTTAAATTGATTACCAATTTTCTTAATTCTTTCTGACAATCCCCTAACATACGGTATTGTCAAGTTTTTAAAAATTATGTTAACTGAATTATTAATATTATTGTTATTCTTATGGGGTATTAACAATGAGCCTTTCTCATTATTCTTGATTTCTTTATTTACAAATTCTGCCGGGTAATTATTGGCATTTAAAACATTTTTTATTAATAGCGTATCTGTCAAACTGATGGTTTAAGCATAGAATAAAGTTAGTCTTAGGTTACTCCGTGTTTATTAATAAGACCGTGTGTATGTACGATGCCGTTGATGAACGAATATCGTTTACGAACGATAAATTAATGTTATTCTGTATCCAAAATGCTAGCGAATTCCTCGTTAGAAATCGCCGTTCATGAACGACAGCCAGAAACGTCACTATGGGTATAAAAATTTGTTTCTATTTTTGTGATAAGATTAATTATTTCGGTGAAAACTATGGAAATTGTTGAAGAGGAAATTGATCGATGGTATGGTGTAGTTATTTAATATTCAAAAAGAAATATTTATTTTTTCTTACATGATGGAATATTTTCAAGTGACAAACTCGTAACGGCTGCGTTCGAGAAGCTGGTTGTTGGTATGAAAATTGTTTTAAGGAGTCGGGGTAAAAACTCACTTCGGTGTGCTAAACTCGCTCTAGGTTTTCGAACGGTGATAGAGTGTTTTGTTTCAAGGTTATGTTTGTTTGGTTGTTGACAACTTGACAAATCAAATTGTAAATTCATCCATTCAAATATTTGCCTGAATAAGTGAAGTAAGTTTCAGGGAAACTAGAATATTCACTTATAAAGGAACATAGGAGCGAGTTGCTTATCAAGTTTGTCTAAAATTAACCAATTGCCATATCCTGCTCATTTTCTACCAGGATATGTCTACCTTTTTCCAATGTAACGTTCCATACTTTTCCTTTTTTATAATTTATTTAATAATTTATAATTAATAATTGACATCTAAAAGTTCATATCGGCAGAATAAATTCAAATGCTTGAGCTGTCATATGTGACTTTTTTGTCAGCTTAAATATTACCCTAGTCGGGACTAGAGTTTTTGGTGCGCGCACCAGTATGTGACAACCATCTTTTCGAATGCTACAGCACCGTACCATTTTTGTATACACTCCCACTTTTCGAACGGCCACTGTGTGATTTTTATACGACACACCAATTTTTCGAACGCACCCCAGCTCATTGACATATAAATGCCTCAGCTAAGCTTTTCCTTTATCTAACCATGGAGACTAGATATAAGGAGCACAAACTTATATAGAGAAAATGTCGAAAAAAGTGTCCACGAAAAGCATCGAATAGTAGATGGCGCGAGAGTACTGAGAGTAGCAAATTGGCCTGAGGACAGGAGTGAAGTATGCCGACCAAGTTAACCTAACAAAATCTCCGTCTATCTTAGTTTTGATGTTTATTTTATAAAAGTTGAATCTAATTAACAATTAATGGTAAAAACGAGTATTGTGAAAAATTGTCAAGCTAGACTAAAATGATAAAAAATATCACCGAATAGTAATTCGGTGAAAATATACACCGCTATCTCTGTATTTTTTCTGGCCAACAGTACGTGAAATAATTTCACGATAACCTTAGCATTGAAAGCAAAAGATTATATTTGTCACACTCATTTTGAAGAGTAAGTGGAAGCAATTATCTATGAGTGGAAGGGAGCTCAAGATATTTCCCACTATTTATTTCCATAACAGCACAAGTATCACTAATGAACAGCATCAAGTACAACAGATCTACATCTAGCAACAGGAATTATTAGAAGATCAGGAAGTTTATAATAATTTAATTTATCAAAAATTATAAGAAAAACTGAGCAACTGCACAAACTCTATAAAACTGAAAGGATTGGAATTTTTTTATATATGTACATATTGAAGGAAATTTATCAATTACATTAAGTAGGTATTTATTGATGTAAAAGTGAATATATTTAATTGTCTTTTTTGGTAACATTTTTGAAAAGTCCAGTAGGTAATCTATTAATGTGAGGGAAACATGTTTTTTAAAAGAGATATTCCATCCATACCCAATACAATAACTCTATAATTTTGTATTTTGTCTACTGATTTTACGTTTCAATTCAGAATAAACTTTTAAGCAATATATAGATTTCAACTATAGACAAAGAGCTGTGTTAGAGTAACTGACCCAATTTGTACAAATCAAATAATTTATAAGTGATTACACACATCAATCAAATATACTTACATTGTACCTACAGTGAAATTAATTAACAATAATATTAAACATAGGATTAAAAATTTTAATTTCAAAATCTAACATAACAAAAACATTCTAAAAAACTCTTTGCAGAATACCTGAAAACACTTTTCCACCAAACGCTTAAACACACTGGCTTCTAATTCCTTTCATCTTACTAAAAAAATGGACCCCATAAAACTGGGCCCATCTTGACATCTATGATTACTTCAAGAATTATATTTAATTTAACAAGTTATCTTCTTAATTAAGTGTTTTTTTTTATGTTTCATACTTTATTTGTTGAACATGTGTATGTTCATTGATATATCTACTAAAAACAAATATGTTCTTGTTTCGAACATGAATACTTCCTGTAATATTTGTGATTTTTTCAACCAATAAATGTTTCCACAAATATGTACAAATTTTTTATTACGAAAAATTTTTCTCCTATTTTTGATGGGCTTCAAGAAAAAAAAGCTGTGTATTTAAATTCTTATTTGAAATAAGTGGTACCCTATATTATGTCATATCATGGTTGTAATATAATGTAGGTACTTACCTATATGAAGTTTGATGTTCATCTTCAAAACAACATGCATTGTGCTGATACATGTAACAATCATAAATTATAATCAGCCATCACATAGATTGTCGAGTACAGATTATGCTTGTATTAGACTTTTCAACAACTTACTAGACACTATCGAAATCAAAGAATATAAAAAAGAGGTTCAAGAAAACTGCTTTAGATTTAGCCCTGAATTAAGAACCTTTCACAGCTGAAGAATGTCCCCAGGAGGATCTGTAGGAAGGAAGGAGAATCTACTTTTGCTTTCAAATTCTTTATATACCTATTTATATTTTTTAAATGCTTCCATTTCACTTGCATGTGTACTAACTGTGATGGAGGATATTATTTTCATTTATAATTGATTTGATGAATCCTGTTGATAAAACTGTTTCTATTTTTTTATTTTTATAATGTACTAATCATACACTTATTTTACAGAACATATAAATTTTTAATTGTGATATTGTATAGCAAAATAGTAGGACATCACACTGTCTGCAAATTGTTTTGGTACTTTTCAGCACTTGTAGCACAACTACCACATCTTCTTTGAGTTTGAAATAGTCCAATCACAATTTGTATATTCCACCAATGCAATCTTGAAATTGTCTTTCTTGGAACAAAAATTGGTGTTGGTTCTAACCATATATCATTGGCCCGCCAGTGGCCTCAGTGTCGGAACCTTGGCTTGAGTTGTCCAGGACAAGGCTCGCCTGCACATTTAGTAGTAGTAGTAGTACCTTCTTCATTTGATTCACTTTCAATTGGATGTGCTGAGAATAGTCCCAATTACTACTGCACAGTGACACACTCTCAATTTTCTGTGGATTTTATTCATACTTATCAGCATTTTTGAGGCATTATCTGTAACAACAGAAAAAATCAGTGATTGATGGGTACATATTTTTGCATAATGTGTAGAAATAATATGTGGAATATTTTTTATTGTTTTCATTACTATTTTGCAACACAATTATATAAATTTATTGGAAAAACTTACCTTCAACCAAACATAGCACCAGCTACGCGAGATACTTATTTTTTCCTTGAAATTTGCTAAAACCAATAACCTAGTTAGAATAAACAAACCATCTCCATTTACATAACCTTAAATAATTTACCATGACATTCCAACTATATCCTAAGGTACCGCAGCGCCACCCTTATTGGACGCGCTGTTACGGACACTTTTTCATACACAGAGATGGTTCTCCTCACCTCTACCCTCCATATATCTAACCCATGGAGCTAACCATATCAAAGAGCCATAACCTCAAATTGCAGTTGAAAGTTGAACAACGTTGTCACATTGCAAACTATTTCAAAGTTGGTAAAAATATTGACATGAAAAACGTAAAAAAAATATATCACAGTCCTTTATTATTAAGATTTAAAGGTTTGTGCAGTATACTAAATAGCACATATTATAAAGAGAACTGGGGTGTGATTTTCGAGTTCACACGAATATTATGCGTGTACGGTTATTTCCACATGAAGTTTTTCGTATTAGTGATGAGCAAATGCAAGACCAAGACCCGGTTAGTATTGGTCTTGGTCTTGTTCTTGCATACAAGGTCTTGATCTTGCAGGGTCCAGTCTTGGTCTTGGTCTTCGTCTTGGTCTTGCACCAAGACTCTTGCACTTTTTTTTGAAGATTTTTTCTGGAGTCCATTTTTACAGAAAAAAATGATTAAGAAAAAATAGTTTCTAAAATCATTAAAAGTAAAGAAAGGAACAGTCTTTCTGATTATAAAAATTTTGTTTTTTTATATTTAATTGTAGCGATAAATCAAGTATAAATTTTTTTTAATTCATTTTGACAATTTTTTTAGAATATAGTTTTATAATGTATCAATGATGTAAAGACGTAAAAATATAACAATTTATAATCTTATTTATAAGTTTGAAAAAATTTATGTCTATTAAAGTCACTGAATTTTAAGTCTCTCTATAAAAAATTATTCTTTCTTTGCAGGCCTATTAGCTGGGATTTGAAATAAACCAAAATTATTTTTAGTGTTGGTGATTAAAAAAAATAGGTGTTTTTTTTAAGTTATAGGATATTATTGAAATTTTTAGTTTTTGAAACACCCGATTTTCCTCTTGCAATATTAATAAAATAATTTAATACATTTTATTATCATTTTTAAGACAAATACTTTGTGTTTTTAATGCATTTTGACATATTTTTCACACCTGTTGGTACAGATTTTTGTTGTAAAATTTCAACACCCTGTATTTTAGAAACGGCACACTTCCAGACATAGGTGTCCTATCTCAAACTACTTCTCTAGGTTTTATTAATATACCCTATAAATTTTGACTAATTTGTTAAAACAAGCAGTTGTGGTCAGTATGTTGGGGAGGGGGAGGGTTTAAAATGATCTGCTGATCTTTATTTTTCGGTTAAAATGTTTAAAAAACGCAAGACCGCAAGACTCTTGCAGGCTTAGTCTTGGTCTTGCATAAGTCTTGCAATTCTAAGTATTGGTCTTGCATAAGTCTTGCACTGCTCGATCTTGGTCTTGGTCTTGCAGCCTGAAGCTAGTCTTGGTCTTGGTCTTGCATTTTCTGCAAGACCAAGACCGCAAGACCAAGACCAGTCTCGCTTATCACTATTTCGTATACGGTGCTAAATGTGTATTTTTCAACACCATTCGAATAAACGTTCGTACACGAAGAATTAAGCAGCCGACAACACCGCATAATCGTATGGTACCTTATCTATGCAGTTCTAATAGTTCTATGAAAAAAAAAAACCGAAAAATGAGATATTGTGTCTGGTATAATAAAAATATTAAAAACTTGGATCTTTTCTATGCTATAACCTCGTATTTTGCTCAAAAACGCCAAAAACGATCCTTTTTTTACCCGTATTTGCAAAAAATACCTTAAATGCTAAGAAAAGTTCACGTATTTTTGTTTTACTATAGGATAAACACGTACTTACATTCAAATACGTAGATTTTCTTTGGTAAAATTCAAATACGGGTATTACGCGTAGCGTCAACAATATTTCGGCCGTGTTCATACGTGTTTCTTTCTAATTGTCTAATTGCCTTAGTGTGACAATAATATCTAGTCAGACAGAAGGGTCAATGTTGAAAAAATGGAACTTGAAGATTTCCAACTGTGGAAAAATTTGCCTTCTGTAGCTAAAGTTGAAGAAACTCCAAAACTGTACATTTCTAAAATTACTCACAAAATTAATTGAACGTAATGAGTGTGAGATATAGTTTGGAAGAAATAATAATGATAATTGAAGAAAACTCGATTTTTTGCAAGAAAAAATATATTTTGGACATTCCAGACCCATCAAAACCTAACCTAAACAAATTACAACCTAACGGGTTTGGAAAAAGTAAAGTGGAAAACATCCTAAAAAATCTTGGTAATATAATACCAGAAAATAGAGAAAGTTTTGGCTAGGACTACCTGAAAAAAATGTTTTAATATAAAACAATGTTAAGATGTTTCTATTTTAACTTGATTATTAGGTATTATTGTCGCATATTTAATACCTATATGTACATTCTTAAGATTTGTTATAATTAGTCATTACTCTTGGGAGATTAATTAATAAATACATTTTTAGATAACACAAATAATTACAAAAATCAACCAAATTTTAAAGTACAAATAATTCTTAATTCATTCATTATCAAAGGGAATACAATATACACCGAATTTTGGTAATAATTTGTAGCACCAAAGTTAATATCAAAAACTTTAAAATTTCTTATAATCATAGGCCGAGATATTAAATTACATACTCTCATCCTTTGGAAATCGAAAGACCCTTATTTTTCTTTCCAAATAAAATTTAATTGGACAGTCTATGTATGAACAATACACTCCGCCGTGATGTTTATTCATTTTATAAGAATAATAGTCTATACCACTATATTTTTATAGTTAATATTACGCACAATCAATTAGTCAAATAACACAATAATTGATATCGCCGATTGAACACCTTCAAACAATGAAGCGAACAAAAATGGCGTTATGAATTTTGAGCACAGATCACAAGGGATTTTGAGCATGTTTTGACGTTTTGATTGGGTTAGGTTAGGGTAGCCGTAACCGTTATTGTGCATGGTTGCCAAGGATATGGTTTGTGAAAAAAAGTATATATTTATGGTATGATTTTTATACATTATAATCTTTTTAGTTGTATAATTCTTGTAATGTTAACAAAATTGATTTAAAACAAGTAATTAATTCTTGTAATGTAAATAAAATTGATTTAAAACAAGTAATTATCGAATATTTGTATCTGTATAACTATCACACATAAAATAATGCTCATAAAATATTTAAACTATGATCGACATACGACGATGGGCATTTAAATGGGTATGTCCACCCATCTCTCTTTCTTTTTACTGTTCTCTGTCAAGCTTTCGTATCTGTTCTCTTTATAATCTGTGATAGTTGTGTAGATTTTGAAAACATCAACGGATATATATTTATATAAAATGGATATTAGCTATACAATCTTCATTCTTCATCACTTAATTATAATGTAATTCAAAAATCTGACAACGCTGTGATATTCTGCTCTACAACCCATTTGAAAACGTCCAACTTTCGTTAACATCAGAAAGTGGTCAACGAAAGAGATACAGAATAACGTTTCAAAATTTTTCGCTCACACAATCGTTTGTAAACGAAATCTTTGCTGAACGAAGTATTACAGAATAATCGCCCTAATCTACAAAAGACACACGGCATTCGTCTATCGCTCGGTTGGAACTTAAAAATCTCGAGAAAGAGTAGCATTGGAGACCGGAAGATAGATATTGTGGTGGGAGGAGCTTAGAGTGAACTATTCATTATTCACTCATGTAAGGCGATTCCGCTGTATTGTTGTCAGGTGGTGCTTTGACTTGCCCCTTATTATTTAAACCATTAATCAAATACAAGTTCTTTTCTTTCACGTTTTTCAATTGTGCATGAACATTTACAATGATTAATTATTTGCATTTTCAGGTATCTGGACATGCGTGTAGATTTCTCAATAAAAACTTTTTCCGCTGTAGCTCAACTATGCAAAGATCTAGGATTAAGGCACCCAGAAGAATTGTCTCTTTCTAAACCATTGGAATACACACATCTGAAATATAATTATAAGGATATGCCAAAGAAGAAATATGAAAACGGTACCAGCAGAAATGGGCATTTACCAGCCGATACAAACACTTTCATAGCAAACACTAGCCCAGGAGGCAGCACTGGAAGTTTGGATAAGTCTCAGTTCATGTGTGCACCGGTTACACCATCCAGAGGACCCCCGAGCTCAACCCCAGTCAGCAGTCCAACGGGAAATGTAAGCTTGAAGTCATTTTCTTATGCATTATTCACTTGTAATATGCTCTACTGTTTGTCAGAATTCTTCTTAATCAAACTTTACTTCTAGGGTACGTGGAATAGAAATGGCTTCGACATGAATGGTACATTGAACTATTCGGGACATGTACCTAATAGTGTAAGTTTGGAACAACTTGACGGATCATTTGACAACTCTTTGGCACATGGTCCGCCATCTCCTCATCCAGAAGCAAGGAAGAGTCTTGTTAGACCGAAATCGCTTATTGAAAAAGCACGTATGAATGTAGCGTAAGTACTATCTACATGGGCATTATAAAGTTTTGTAGCTCGGATTCATATATTTACTACATTCTTCATAAATTCATAATGGTATATTAGTAGATCTGTAGCAGTTAGAGGGACATTGATACAATTATCTACTATCAGTTCTGATGATCGGTTGATCGTCTGGTCTAGTTATTTATTCAGTTTTAAATCATTTAAAAAACATTGTTGAAGTTGAGTTGGTATTGACATTTGAAGACTCAAAATATATGTATTATATTATTATATAATTTATCGATAGATTATTTTTTGACGTTAAAATCAAGATCACTTGACTCAATATTATATATAAACAGAATTCAATTTACGAATTTCTTGAAAATGTTTGACAGGCGCGTCAGCTCAAGGAAATATGTTGTTGTCATTCAATAAAAACAATGTGTACACTGAATAATTCTCAGTAGTAATAACCCAAGGACATTGATGATTGTTCGAAGCATTTATCAATGTCCGAGGGTTATTCGGATAGAAAATTTTTTACCAATTATAGAATTACAACCAAATCGTACATTTCCCAATATTGAATATTTGAAACTTCAAAATCGAAATAAATCAATATGTGTCCATACAACGTGAAAACAGCCCATGGTCTGTTATCAGTAGTAATAACCCAAGGGCATTGATAATTGTTCGAAAAAATTTTATGACAGATGTCGAAAGCTTGTTGCTTGGAAACAGACCGACGCCGAAGGCCTATAAGCAACAAGCTTGAGAAAGTTGTCATAAAATTTTTGAGCATTTATCAATGTCCGAGGGTTATTCGGATAGAAAATTTTTTGTTTCAGTATTACAACCAAATCGTGACATTTCGAAATATTAAATATTCGAAACTTCAAAATCGAAATAAATCAATATGTATCCATAGCAACGTGTGAAAATTGCCCATGGTCTGTTTTCAGTGTAATGTTGACATGATTGGCTGAGATTGTTCATATGATATAAAATGAAGAAATTTGATTGGTTTTTGGAATTGTCAAAAAATTTTCAATGTAATGTTGACATGATTGGGTTCATATGATAAAAAATAAGGAAATTTTATTGGTTATTGGAGCTGTCAAAAAATTTTTATAACAACATACATCAATGCTTCTGTGAGAACTTACAAGGACTCAGACGGAAGCATTTTGGAGTGGAAATAACACTACCATCACAACTACTGAAGATCCCTCCAGTTAAACTGGTGGCCTATATAGAAGACGAAGGCAAAGCTTCTGTAATGGAAGTAGGTGGATAACATGAGAAATGGTACAAAGATTCAGTTCAAGTGCCTGGGTTGTTGAGCACAACCCAAACGTATGAATGAATGGATGAACATATACATCAATATGGTCAGGCAATTGTGTATTCTGTTTCTGAGTTCATAGCAAGAATTATTCATGGTTTTGTCAGTAGCTGTGGTTTATTTGTTGTATTGTTTTTGCTAATTTTTCCAATGTAATGTCGCAAAAACAAGTCCAAATGAAGCTTAAATGTCGGGAAACTATATTATAAATAGGTTGTTGTAGGTATGTTGAATAGGCTGAAAAACTCAAAACTCACTAAAATGAAAAAAAATAATGGCTCTTGTCATTGTTCATTTGACAGAACCATTCACAAAAATTGCCAATGCGTTAACAGTATCTTTAACGTCGTTATCATTAATTTAACGAAATTGTACTTTTCTATTTTTTATAATTATATTGTGGTGACACAATGAAAACATTATTATTATTATTATTATTATTATTATTATCAGATGTGTGAGATATATAAAAAATGTTATGTTATTTTATTATGGTTGTGGCACCGAAATAATAGTTTATTACGTAACGTGTGCGCGAAGCGTGTGCGTAATTCCGTGAGTGCTAGTCTGTACCATACAGTATATATACCTTGGCTACAGGTACGAACTAGCACTCAAGACGCGCGCTTTTCGCATTTTTAAGCTTCCAGCATACGCGTAATATTGTACAATATTTACAATTTGAATGATTTTGCACTTCAATATTTGTTTTTTCTACGACCGTGCGCTTTAACCCATTTTCCCGCACGCATTTTAACCCATTTTCCCTCACGCATTTTAGTTTTGAAATTATGCAAATTTTGACCTCATTAGATAGTTTTTTACTTCGTAAGTTATAACTATTTTTACAACAGGTGAATAAATATTTTCGAAATGTATCAAATACAATTCTTTCATCTACAAATGACTTGAAACCGTTGCCGTCACCGTGATCATCATCTTTATGCGACCTGCAACCGATGCTATCCTCACCGACGTCATCTACTTACCAGTTAACAGAAATAACTCCACTGGACTGGCAATTCCAGGAAATTCACAGAACGCAACAAATTGTATTTTTAATAATAATATTCATAATAATTAGTAGTTTTCATTTAAAACTCTATATATTATGTATGTTGAAGTGAATGAATTTTTGAGAAATGGGTTGATATATTTTTTGCATAGACGATCGTAGAAAAAATAGTGTTCACTCATGCGTGAAGTGTCTTTCCCGTCCTTGACCGCTTGCCCGAACTCCGCTCCGCGTCGTTCGGGTCAAAGTATCACTTATCACCTTAATGTTTGTTTCTAAACTAGCTACGTTTGTTTTATTATTTCTTTTTTTTATTTTCTATATTTTTATATATGTAAATGTGTCGAAACGCCATACGCTAAATAAATAAATCACTTTCCGCACTAGTTAGGAAATAGTTATTTTCCTAACAAGTGCGGAAAGTGATACTTTCCCGCACGCGACTGCAATTGACCCGAACGACGCGGAGCGGAGTTCGGGCAAGCGGTCAAGGACGGGAAAGACACTTCACTAATGAGTGAACACTATTTTTTCTACGACCGTATATACTAAAAAGTATACCAACCCATTTTCCAAAATTTATTTATTTCAGCATACATATACAAAACTTTAACCAAAAACTATTAATTATTATAAATACATATTAATATTAAAAACACATTTTGTTGCATTCTGTAAATTACTTAAAATTGCCGTTCCAGTGGAGTTATTTGGTGTTAACTGGTAAGTAGATGACGTCGAGGAGGATGGCATCGGTTGCTTGCAGGTTACATAAAGATGACGATGAAGGTGACGGTGACGTTTTAAGTAATTTGTAGATGAGAGAATTTTATTTAATATATTTTTTTACATCAAACCTGGGTGATTTGATAGTTGTTTTGTGACACTACTGCAAAGAATGACAGGATTATGTCAAAATATCTTCATTATTTAATATTTTCAAAAAATTAAAAATGCATCAAAAGCTAGAAAAAGATGTAGATTTTATTTGATTGACTAAATATTCATTTACCTGTTGTAACAATAGTTATGACTTCCGAAGTAAAAAACTATCTAATAAGCTCAAAATTTGCACAATTTTACTTCCTCGCACTAGTGCGGGAAAGTGACACTTTCAAAACTAAAAATCGTGCAGGAAAGTGGGTTAAAACGCACGGTCGTAGAAAAAAGTGTTTTTCAGGTCGAGACACCTGGAATCTGCTTGTCTCGACCTGAAAAACACTACTTTCCGGTCTTGTAACGTAAATTACTATTGCATGTGAGAAAATATAATATTATCAATTCAACATCTTTCATACAATAAGATATCCAAAATAACATACAAAAACAGTCAATACCTGAATCTGAATTGGGATGGAAATTGTACTCTGAAGTACAAAGGAAGTGCAAAATTTGTCAATCTAAATCATTCTGTAAAATTATTTTTAAGGAAGTGATCTTCATGCAAATAACACCTTTTATTTTTAATAAGTAATGTTCATTATTTCAAACCATTGAAGACTTCATTTAATATCTAGATCAGGAAACTTAAAACTTGGGTTTTTAATTCTTACTGAGAATGAAATATTACAGAGATCTCAGGGCTCTATAGCCTCTCTACACCATGGTGAACTGCTTGATAACTTCAACCGAAAGAGTGTTCATACTAAATGGCTATGATCATTCCATTAAATGGATATTTACTCATATTGTTATTTAAATTCTTCAACGTTATAAAGACCCGCACGCCTATATTCTTGACAATTTATATTCAATATTTGGTTTCTGAAAAGTTTCTCTCATTCTTTATATTTATATATTATATATCAATGTGGTAAATTATCTTGCTATGATTTATCAAATTTGTTATTAAATATTACTGCGTTTTTACATGTGATATCAGTTAAATGTGTCATAGAATCAACACAGTGTTTTATAATTAATAAAACGTATAAGTGATACGTTATAAATATCCTTTTTCGGAAACATGTTAAATATGAACATTCTGGTCTGGCATAAAAAATTATTTAGGGCGGGTATTATAAACATGTCTTGAAGTTAACTAATTTAACAGTCAAGTTAACTTCAGGTTTTAAAATGTCAGTTTTATAAAAGTTTCATTTTCAAAAAAAAATATAGTTTTATGGTCTAGTTTTTATATGTCTGTTTGGTGTATTTATTATTTCTGAAACTGAAACAAATTGAGTTTAATGGTACAATACGAAAATTTATTATTATTCAATAAAAACACAGAAAATCCTTAACATGCCTTTTGTATTAAGAAGAATATGCATAGTTTGTCTCCTAATTTCTCTATAAACATAAAGTATACACTGACAGCAAAATTTTATGTTGGCGTTTGGGTTATGACCACTTACGTGGGCTTCTATTTTTTGGCACCAAGTACTTGTTCTAACTATATTTTCATGGCTAGAAGTTCTCTACCAATCTGGGCATTTGTTTAGTATTCCAGTTTTATTTGTTGTGCAACAGAATATCCGTAATCTCATAGATACTTAGGTGTCCATGTAGCTGTTCATATTATGCATAGCTTTCAAAATTTTCCTCACATATCTGGGTTTAAATTTTTGATTTACTTTTGGTAAAATCCACTAACGCCTCCCACGAAACCAGACCTGTAACGCATAGACTACTTCAAGGCCAATAACATATTACGCCAAACGCACAGTGTTGGCTATCGAAACATTATCGAAGATTACTTGATTAGGCAACCAATTGACGCAAGATGTAGACGGAGGCAACCTGGTATACGGCCGGCTGTGAGGCAGAGATATGTGTAGAGACGGAAGTGTAGTAAAAACAAAACAAAGCAAGCGGAAATGACGTGACGTGAAATAAATTAATAGGCAGAAAATAACATACTGTTCAGTTGCCATTTTCACAGATAGCCAAGTTGCACTAATGGCATAGAGATCAATACGCACTCGATTCGATACCAGAACGCTAAGGTCATAAGGGAGATGAAATTTCCAGACAAAGCGCATCAATGCCTTTAATTGGACCGGAACCCTTCGACGGCGCTGAAAAATCAATAATAAACATGGACACAAGAAAGTGTGTGGCACAGGACAGTTAGTCGCAACATTGCATCACAAGGCATTAACCAAAATTGAGGACAGACCTCATAAACAAATATAGGAAAACTGTCAAAGTCGTTTTAGGTATGCCGATAGGGCACTGTGAGCTTAATATGAACGCAAAGTTAGTGGGGTTGACAGATGAAGCCACGGGCTAATTGTACTACCTAGAGGAGGAACCTGCAACCTACATCCTATGATAGTAGAACTGCCTGATGTATGCGCTATTTTTTGTACTATGTTAGTCACCTCATAAAATCTAATTTCATCCACATGTTTTAAAAAATTAGTAATTGCATGTGTTTGAAATCCCCATATGTATTTTTTGTAAGTGCCAAAACGGTGCTTTTGTGAATCAGTAATCGAGATTCCACACCCTTTCAACATTATATTTTTATCAATGTTTTTTGTATATTGTCTCTTCTCCATTTTTGTCAAATGTTATTTTTCCTGCCTGGTCCTTGGTATTCATAGTGTTCATATGAGCTTCAAAACTTTTAGGGCCGGTTTTACAATAGTGGTATAAACTAAGAGTAAGGCTACTCTCGGTATAAGATGTATTCTTGCGTTTTACAAAGCTGGTATTGAGGTATAAGCTTAACCATGGAATAGGTAAAGTCGGAAAGTCTAGAATAATCTATACCCTCACCGAACAGACAGATATGTGGATTTCTCTACGAATAACCTCAAAAAGTGACATAAACGAAGGTTGCTTACACTAGTTTAACATTTGGATTTGGAGGCATGACCTTTTATTTTTATTTGTAGTGAATATACCTATAAATTATGTCTGTTAAAAGCAAAAAACGCACGCGTTGTAGCTAGCTAGTAGATATTTTTTCTCTGATTTGCTCTTTCTAACCTAAATCTGGCCACAAACTCATCGTCATCTAAGGTTTCGAAGTAATTCATCCTACAATAACGAATTATTAAAAAATTGATAATTTAAAAATAATTTGAGTAGTTATCTTTCACGTATAGTTTTTGGTTTCCTTCATAGCGGAACCATATCTTCTTCATCGGAAGATTCAAATATTGGAAGATCATATACAGGGTGGGGCAATCTTCTGACATCGGAGGATTACATCGTTGTGGTGATAGATAAAACTTTATAGTTTTGTGTGAGCTAATACAGTTACTGGGGGCACATTTTGAAAATACTTTCGATTCTACAGGGTGTTCCAAAACCACGTAGCAGCACAAACTTACATTTTTTTAAATGGAAAGTACTATATTTTGTTCATGAATCGGAAAGATCTCACCGAGAGCGTTAAAAAAATATAGCACTCTAATATATTATAAGGGTGTTTTACAAAGATAT
>CAJUYH010002156.1:65018-75454 GCA_910591685.1 Galerucella tenella | reverse complement strand
TTTTTTTTTTTCTCTCTCTTCTGTCCCATTTATCCTAACGACTTCACTATATATATATACACATATATGTTTGTGTATGTGAGCGTTTGTGCGTGCCTTACACTGAACCTCGATTCAAACTTTCAAAGAGAATTTTTGGAAAGTGTCGGCTGTATAATGTCTTTTCCTTTTTTTTTTTATTTTAGTTATTTCTCTTCTTTACATGTCACTTCCGACCCTTTTATGAGAACATTTTCTATATCGAATTGCATTTACATTCATGCATATAACTGCACGCATTTATCTCTTACTCCGGACGTCATGTTCTAAGATGTTAAACTCCCTTCTCAACACTTTTCTCGCATGGTATGACGCCCACTGACATCTCCAATACGCGCAGTTACCTATATCCTTGCATACACATACACATACCCACCATACATATTCAGCCTTGACGAGCCTATTTCACATTCTAATGCTTCTCAACCGTCCAGAATATTTACGCATATCAACGTGATATATATACATATTTCTGCATTGAACTCACAAACACAACAGTTAATAAAAACGGAAAAAAAAAACCAGAACAAAAAAAAATAAAAAGAAATCGCGAGCGATTTAGTTTTTTAATCAATTGTTATCAAAAAAATATATATTTAGAAAACCATTTGATATATATTTCATGATAACTGTCATAAGCATTATCATTTCAATTCGTGAAAAACAGAAAAAAAATATATCTCATGTTTTAAAGAATAAAAATACTGAAAAATTACTCGGGTATTCATTTCCGGGTCTCAAGTCCTATCAACCAAAACTCAAGAATTTTCTTCGAACGTAAAACATCTTTTTATTTTTATATTTTTAATTTTTTTTCATTTTTTCTTTTTCTTTCGCCGTCATGGGCACATATCGCGTCAAGTAGGATTATAACAATGCCTATGTGTGGCTATATGTGTGTGCGTACAGTCTGTCTACATACAAATACATATATAATTCCCCGATATTCTAAGAAAAAATAATAATAATAATAACAACAAAAAAAAAATAAAATAAAAGAAACAAATTGACAGGCCCTTCGCTCTCTTCCGCATGTGTCCGTCGGGTTTGTTACTATATATATATATACTTTGCCAGTTTCATTCGATTGCCAGGGTCAGGCATTCCGTTATTACGTCGTTTGGTGGTTTATTTTCTCTTCGTGTTGTTTGCCAGGCGTGTCTCCCTCATAGCAGCAGCAGTCAAAGGCGCGAGAGAGTAACGCAAAGGAGCTACTGTGATTTCCTCGTGCATTCACGCGCTTACATTGTATCTAATACGTATATACAAACAGGCCATAACCAGCATAAGTCTGCAGTCAGCCAACCAGCAAAAAGCAAAAGCAATATAATAATACAAGAGAGTGTCAAGACTCTCTGTTACGCTGCGGAGGTTGGATAACACATCGTGGCAAAAAGGAAAAGTGGCTAACCTACTAACCGCATCGGGCCCCGCAACGGATGCGGGCGCTAGTAGTAATAGTACTGTGTAGCGCGCGCACAGTTAAATGTATTATATGAAAACTTTTGATATATCGATGTATTGTATGTGTCTGTGTGCGTGAGACTGTTGGGCGGCGCGCGTCACTAATTCCCCGTCGTTGTTTTTACATATATAATATAATATATATATATATATATATATATGCAAAAATGAGTGGGGAAAAGTGAATTAGAAAAAGGGGAAAAAAATAAAAAACAATGCTTAGCGCAGGTATAATAACCGGTTTTATTTAATACGACGCGCGCATTTGACTCCACGCCTCGCTTGTAATATCAAACACACTCAAGTTTATACATATATATCTGTTTAAATACAACGATAAATTATTGCTCCAATTTTTCCCTTTTTTTTTTTTTTCATCAATAAAGTCAATTATAAATAAATAATTGTGTTATTAATTTGATAAGTTTGATGGGAATATAACGAATGAATTTTAATACTCATACGATATATAGACAAAAATAATTTATTTATATCCAATTCTCACTGTTTATTTCGTTTTCTTGATTAATTAATTGATACATGGTTTTATAATACTTTGTATAATTGTATTAATGTGTGATTCGATTGTGCTGCAGCGAACGATTGAATGGTAATATACATATAACGAAAATTGAGGCCCATGTTTATGTACATATATGTATATAGATATATATATATATATATATTTAAGTTGTATCCAACAACTTTCTCCCTCGATTAACGCGTTTGGTATGTGTGCGTGCTGCCACGCACAACGAACTTAACGCCTTTCCGAAAACACTGTGGCCTTCGCCGCATCTCACCTACATATTCCCAGAATAACATAAATAATTTTGAATAGTCGAGGTTATTATTATTATTTTATTTTTCATGAGTTTGAGAAGAAGGAATGTACTCACATTCATTGCAGATACATCGTCATCGTCTTCCTCTGAAACACTATTGTATATGAATATAGTTAAGTAAAGGTAATTCTCCTTCAAGCTCTTCCTCTCTTTTAAACTCTCACTTTTAGATCGTATCTAATTTAATTCAACTTTCAAATAATCGGTGACATTTTTTTTTCTTTTTCGATACCTTTGAATTTCACTGTCGTTCTGATGTATACCGACCCTATATATATATATATATATATATATATATATATATATATATATGTATATGTGTATATGGGTAGAGAAAAAATTAATATATGTAGACCTAGTTGAAATTAAATCAAATTTTCTGCTGTCGTATTAATTGTAATTTTTTTTTCTCTTTGTTTTTCTTTATTTTCATTCAGTCTTCAATGAAAATATCTTCTAGTAATCTTTTAAATATATCAATGTCCCACTCTTGTGCATTACAAAATGATGGGACTTGTATATATATATATATATATATATATAGTTTGCATGTAAAAAAAAAAAAAAAGAAAAAAGTGGTATATCGAATTAATGTAAATGCAATGTTACGCGAAGTCACATTTGCACTCGATAAACCCAGTGACACACTTATTTGAGTTAGCGACAGTGGTCTACTCGTCGATGATGCGTGCATGGAGAAAGTAAATACGTAAACGTTCGTAATACAAAATTACGTGATATGAAATGAATAATAGTTTACTCCTTCGGTATTTTTTTTTTCTCTTTCTTCATGTTTTTCTTTTTTTTTTTTTTGTAAATTTTTTCTGTTCTCTTTTGTCACAAATGTCTCGGTATTATTTTTAGATGCACGAGTAAATAAAATACTTTGAAATCATTCCGGAATATTTTCTCTTCATTGATCGCGACCAAGAACCCACAAACATATAGGTATATATATTCACTGACGATTTTCACTTCCCAGAATAACTTTAAGCGAGATGATTCCTCGTCACTGTCACTTTCGTGGAACAGTCTTGTGGTTGTGGTATTGCCCGCGGCAATGGATTCTCCATTTCATTCGCGCATAAAAGTTCAACAGGTAATATATATATATACGTGAGCATATAACCTACCGCCTCATGCCCCCTATTGTCTTCTTCTTTATCTTCTTTATTCTCATTTTCGCTTCCTTAAACAGTCACGGATATTTCTCATGCGAGCTCACGATGTGGGTCAGTGGGTCTTCAATGCTTTACATAGAAATGATATATACAATAAATCTATTTAAATGTTGTATATTTGATTGATTTAATACTTGAAATAAAGAAAAAAAAAATTTTATTATTTATTTAATGTTTTTGTCGACACAATTTTGAATAAGTTTCAAATAGAATTTAATATTGTTCTTGTTTTACAAAATAATATGATGGGAATGAATGGATCATGTGAGTCCTCTATCTTACTGATGCCTTCGACACTAACTTTATATCGACTAGCAGGTAGACAAAAATTTATGAAAAAAAAAAAATAAAATAATTTCCAAAGAACTTAGATTTGAAAGACAGTAGCATTAATTAATGTTAATTCAAATTCTTATCTTTTTTTTTTTCCTTTATTTTTGAGTATGCATTAACATTGTTCGTAGCTGATAATCAGTGTGATAAGATTCATTGGAAATTATAAATTAAAAAAAAATAATGAAAATACCTATTTAAATATCATTAAACAAATATTTGTAGTGTTTTTTTTTTCTCTTTACACTTTTACTCAAAAGATATTTATTGTTTCGGATTTCTCACTTTTCCTGATAACGATATCAAATACTTGAGGCTATATATTCACACTAAACGATCACAGCCATATACAATGTCGTATAATAATTAAAAAAAGAAAAAAAAACCGAAAAGTAAAAAAAGGGAAAAAAAAACGAATGAGAATATTGAAGAGAAGGCGTCTTCGCTTTTATTCCAACCGTTAGCTCTTACAGGAAAAATAAAGAAGCGAGAAAAAAAAAACGAAAGTTCGTCCTCTTCGAATATTCTACACTCGTGCACATTCACAGTAAGTTTCACTGCGAACATATCACGGCACATACGTGCTATGGGTCCCGGGACATTCAGTTTAAAAGCACTATCCATATACGTATATAAATAAATATAAGTATATATATTTTCAATGTACAAATAAGAAATAGGAGACACACACAGGACTTATGTTAACGTGACAAACATCGTGAACAATATTTATTACATATATGAAAAAATAATAGTAATAATAATATTATAAAAGAAGAAAAAAAGGCGGGGGTTATAAATAAAAGTAAAAATATCAGGTGTAGCATACATTAACTCATGTCAATGTTTGATATGTCGTAGAAAATAATACATGATATATTTATTATGTATATGTATTTATATCGCATTTATGTATCGGTCAGTTACAAGTTACGACCACTCTGCGGCGCTCGGCTACGATCAAATGATTTACGAGCTTTTTCTCACTCGATTTCTCGCCCCAATGTTATACCACCGCACAAACTCATACACTTTTCACCCATGACATATAAATATATGCAAAATCCACGCTATATTCATAGATAACTTACGACCGTGTTAATGTTAATATATTTGCGGTCCTCCAGCTTCAATAAAATTGAATGATGAAAACCGAATGATAAAAGAATTATCAATAAATAAATAAGGAAACATGTAAATACATGAAATTAATGTGTTTGACATTTGGCAGTGTCATCCTGTATCTTTATCTCACTATGGCTACATTACCGCCATTTATTATTATTATTATTAATATTATTATTATCATTTTCATTTCAAGATAAAAAATGAAAATATATATATATATATGTGAAATGATGTAGATGAATAGATAAAAATTTTGAGATGTTGTATTACTCTATCGGTGACTCTGCAGGAGGCGCCGACGCGCATGAGAAGCATGTACGAGTTGTTTTTTTGTCTTATGGTATGGCCTACCACCAAAGGTATATCGTTTTGGTATCTCTCTTCTCCGTTCTCTCTGTCTCTGTTGCTCTTTTGATGTTGCAGGGTATGTAATATGGTAGGACGTGTGCGCGCGCGTGTGGCGGCGAACGTCGAAAAAGTGAAACTCGCCTCGACGCTGAGCGTGTAACCTAGAAATGATGCAGTGGCGCTCAACCTCACACAATTTATTTTGAAAAAAGAAAGAATTTTCCATTCATTAAATATCAATTAAATTCAAATGAATTTACACTTACATAAAGTAAACATAAATATAATTAAATGTGTCCTCACTGCTATATCAGATAAAAAGTTATGGGTAATTTTATTATACCAAAATTACGTTTAATCTAAATATGTTGATATGATGGAATGCATTGACTATTTTTTGAACTGACTCACAATAAAATTATTGTTTCAATTCAGTCTGTCACTGGAGAATAACTCTTATTAAAAATCTCTTCTGCACTCGATTAATAGAGAGATCCACAAGTATTTCAAAAAATTATCCATCGCTACGTCAACATTTCAATTCATTCGCAGTAATTTTTACCTAATTAAAAATCAGTGATACATTTTTGTCTTGAGCAGTCAAGATCTTCAATTATTGTCAAAGTCATTCCAGAGTCTTTAAACATTTTAATTTAAATTTTATATTGATATAAATACATATATATATATATACTTTAGTGAAAGCATCTACGTATTTATGTGTGAATGTATATATATATTTGTATACATGAGCGAATAGCGCGACTCGCTCGAGCTGCGATTGCAGCGCCAAGGATCAAGGCCGACGCATACCCGTCTCATATATAAATACGTGCGTGCTCTCTCTCTACATCTGCTTAGATATATGAATGTAAGACAAACATATCTATATATATATATATATGTGTGTGTTTCTTTCTCTAGACACTATTATGATGCAACGTAGCAAAATACAATGAACGTGCGAGTCGTGTAAGATGAAAGATGTTTGCACTTCCGTTTCCTACAAATATATTTCGCATTCGTTCCGCTATATGTAATCTCTGCAATATTATATCATCTTTGATATTATTATTATTATTATTATTATTGCAATACTTTGTGATATTTTTACGCGAAACAGATAATCCACTAATTATCATGCAAAAGTAATTCACGAAATTTAATAGTATTGCAATAAGGAAAAGCAATTATTTCGAACAAAAATAAACAAAAGATAATGAATAAAAATAGATTATTATACAGTGAATGTATCTATATATATATAAAAAATGTGGATTAGGCGTTTACTCTTCTATTGTCGTCGTACCTTAACGTCTATTATACACTTCGCGAGGAAATAAATTTTATGTATATAATTATATATATAAAGGAGAATAATAGATCGTCTTTTATAATTATACAAGAGACTGAAAATGAAGAAGAAAAGAAATATTCGAAATAATATAAAAGTGCATTTCCTTTGTATATAAAGAATGAAAAATGTAATAAAAATATATTACAACTTCCGGTATTTTTTGTTTTTCATCGTATTGTCATGTAACAATATAAAAACACTCGTTGCATATATATATATATATATATATATATATATATGTAAATATTTCAAACCAAAGTACGCTATTTTATTTACATATTTTTAACTGTCATCCAATTATTGAATTACGTAAAATTATACTTTTTCACTATTTATAATTTTCTTTTATACGTTTTTCATCCAGCATTCTTAAAAAGTATACTATATACGTCTCTATATACATATATATATATATATATATATGTATTTATATCGTCTGGAAATACCGTTATTCATCCGTTTAACCCCCCCCCCCCTTAGTTCTTTTTACCTTTCTTTCTTTCTCATTCATTCTTCATTTTCTTTTTTTTTTCTTCACCTTCATCTTCTTACTCTTCTGTTCTTGACTCTCTGTGGTCGATGCACTTTGTGGGTCCGGTTATCATTAAACGGTACATTGACGAGTCAAGGCCCCTTATAAATATATAAAAATCAACTAGTCATCTACAGAAAAATCTTCCTCGTCTGTGTATTCCCATCGTACTTCAACGGAACAGAAGAGAAGAAAAAAAAAAAAAACAGTGACTCGTCCCCGAAAATGTTGGTCGTTATAATTTGGCCGCTGTACATTAAAAGATAAACGTTAGATTAGCTGCTAACGTAAATGGTGTCACGACTATACCTATACTCCATAACCAAGAGAAGTAAAAAAAAGTATTTCCATAATGTTTCCACGCTCACACCTCCACAAAAAACCACACCTATATGTATGTATAAACATACTTTATATATATTTTTAAAGCCAACCAACCAATCAGCTACACATACATACACATTGAGTTATCCGCCCACATGTAACACCGTTATAATTTTCAAATACACTCCCTTCAACATATAACACCATTGCAAGAAAATTATTTCCACTTTTTTTTAAATTTATTTGTATTTGTTTATGTGTTTACTATCAGTTTTTTCTTTTTTTATCTTCAAGTGCTATAACTCATTTTAATGCTGTATGTACAGTATTGTTGTTATTTATTGCTGAACTTTGCACCTGATACAAAAACAGATTATATATATATATATATGGCTATTTTATGTGTGAATTTGTGTTGATTATGATTAGTAGTTACGACATTTGGTCAGACTGTGAAAGACGAAGTGTGTTTCAAATTTAATTATACCCATTATTATATTTCGCAATCGCTACATTACTGACCTATGCGATTAACGATGGTATAATATATGAATGAAGATCTGATATAGATATTCAAATTTTAATACTACAATTTTTTAAATAAATATAGATGCTTGTACTTATTATTGTATTTATGACATTTTTTTCCTGTTATTTTCGTTCTTCTCTCTTTTATAGGTGAAATGAGGACAGTTGTGTGCATATGAGAAGTCATTTTCGTTGTTGAGCAGTCAATTAGCGCTCAGTTGAGGAATTTTTCATTTTCTCATTTTTATTTTTTTTTCGTTTTTTCGTATTTTGTTCATTATAAAATATATGAATTTATCTTCATCGTAGTAGATATATATATATATATATTCAATGGTGATATGGAACAAATACACAATATCGTTGTGAATATATTGCAAATTAAAATTGGATAATTGAAACAAAAATACCGGATTAAAATTCATTAACTCTCTATGAATATTATTAATTAATTTTATATTTATGGTAGATGCTGTATGTTTGAAAAATGATGAATTTAATATGATGAATAAAAAATATAATTATAAATATATATATGTTTATATTTCAAATATAAATATGGAAATGTTTCATGAATACTTTTCTTTCATTGCAGTCATATATTTCTTCTTCGACCTTGAAAAATCTCATGATCACACGGAAGTAAAAGTCATTGAGCAATAATGCAATTCGAGATGATGGATATGAAAAAATGATATATGATATATATACAGCAGGCTGCCATTTATTTTTATTGTTAGAGAATTTTGCTGATGGCACCCGCTACTTTACTTTAAGGTCATTGAAAAATAATACGTGGAAGTTATTAGGGTAATAGAAGAATATCAACACGGGTTAATATTCTTTTTGCATTAATTTAATTTTTTTTTTGTTTTTTTTTTTTTTTTTTGGAGTGAAGAAACTGTGAAAAAAATCAATATTCATGATGAATCTCAAGTCGGACTATCATTTAAGATGTAAAAACAATTCCATCTGTACATTTTATATTATGTTAGTTGGAGTATAAATTACATCGTAGTGCAGCTTCACTACAGTGTAGCTTCTCCACTTTTTCAACGTTTTTTTCAGATGATTCGCTTGGTATTTTAGCTTTTCCCCATATATGAACACTTATTTCACAATCAAGGTTGCACTTTCACGCAATGTTTAATATTTTTACTAAAATTAGTAAATTAGTAAAATTAGTAAAATTAGTAAAATTAGTAATACTTCAAATAAAATGATATCAAATATACAGATCGCGATGGGAATTTTTTTACATCTTAAGTAATAGTTCGACTTAAGAATCATCATAATTATTAATTTTTTCCACAGTTTTTTACTTGAAAAAAAAATAAAAAAATAAAAATAAAGCTCATGGAAAAAACTAATGTTAATCAAACGCGAAATTTCATCTGCTCACCGACACGTGTCAATATTGTCCGATCACCCTCTTAACTTCCACGTATTATTTTTCAATGGTCTTAAAAGAAAATAGACAGTCTCACCAGCACAATTCTCGAACAACCAATATAAATGGCACCCCAATAAATACATTTGTCTTAACCTCGAGCATAACTTAATAACTCAATTCTTTATCATCAAATTACTTTTCCAAATAGGACAATACACTTATTAATTGTATGATAGCCAAAACATAATTGAAGGTGCGTCATAAGTCATAAAAAGTATATTGGCTCTATGAAACTATGACGCGCTGTTCTTCTTGTCAAACACCAAGGTCATTAGTAAAAAGAAAAAGAAAAAAAACGAAAATTCGAGCGGTTTCTTTCATTTAATAATCTAGCTCTATTCTAGTGAAAATAATAACTTTATATCACCTATCATATATATCTATAAGCAAACTATATCATACACAGGTATAATATAATAATCGTTTATCTTAGTTATCGAATTTATGTGACCTGTATAGATAGCAGCCCTAATTTTCACATCCTCAAACATGTAAATAAATAATAAAACTAAAAATTCCAAATAAAAAATTAATTATAGCTGTTACAAATTGTATTTTTCAAGTTGAACACTGCTCTGTTTTTATTGTTAATAAGACCATTGATGAATATACTTAATTGTATAGTTACTAAAAAATTAAGCAGAAAAAGAAGAAAATATACAAAATTATTTATACAAATATATATATATATATATATATAACATGATAGTAATTATTATCTCTAGATGATAATCATTAGTCAAAAGCTCATGTCTTTCCATTGTTCATCACTGTATAAATAAATGAAAAAAACGAGAGTATCGATATAGATAAGAAAAGATAGAAAAAATAATAAGAAATAAAACGATTTTGATTCAATTATAAACTGCGTCAATGAATTTATTTCCGGTCATTAAATTTATTA
>CAJUYH010002156.1:37737-64918 GCA_910591685.1 Galerucella tenella | reverse complement strand
TATAAATAAATGAAAAAAACGAGAGTATCGATATAGATAAGAAAAGATAGAAAAAATAATAAGAAATAAAACGATTTTAATTCAATTATAAACTGCGTCAATGAATTTATTTCCGGTCATTAAATTTATTATTATTATTATTAATAAGAATGTATATATATATATACATGTGTGTGTAGTGCATGAGTGCGACCAATAAAGACGACAGTGAGTAATACATATAGGAAATAAAAAGTAAATAAAAATAAATAAGATGAAACTTGGCTGACATATGCACGAATTCTATCGACGCCTGTGTACATTTATATTTACATAGACCAAATTGGCATAATGCCAAAATGTATGTGTATAATATTCATACGGGTATACGTCGATCACAAAACTACATAAAATACACACACATATATATATATTATACAACTAATAAATTTGTGTGTCCCATTTAAATTTTAGCACCACCAACTTCATTACATTTAATATATTTTCGTCTTAATTTTCTAGATATTTTATTTGGGTTTTTAATCATGATCACATAATGATAAGGAATATATTCACAGTACCTACATTTTTTATCATTTTCAATTCACCAAGTAGTGATAATAACAAGTGTTGATATTGGCTCAAATTTCATGTTCATTAAACTAAAAAAATTCGGTGTTATTTTGATTCCGATCTTGTTAAAATATTTCATTTTTATTCTTTTTCTGTTTATTATTTCATTATTTTTTCTTTTTTTCATTTTGTTAGGAAAGTTATTGGCCTATTTCTTTCTATTGAAGAATGGTTGTACCAAATATTTCGAGTTTTTACATATTTTTAGTTGAACGATCGAGGCGAAACAAAAAATATAAAATTTTCGTATCATATCGGGGTCCAATTTACGAATTAATCTCGTCTATCATATATATATATGTATTTTTTATTTATCATTTTGATAAAATAGTTAATTGACTACTGTATGATGAAGAGTATCAGGCAACTCGTCCACTTGTTAAAATCATTTTTACAAACAATAATCTCGCCTATTTTTCCCAACTGTTATTTAAAATTTTTTCAATTTCTATTTTTTTTTCTTTTTCTTTTTGCCGAAGGCACCTGCGGTGTTCAAATTCTACGAAATTCACCAGTCTCTACATATATTTATTATTATTATTATATATTTAAACATACACACACACACACACACACACACCCTCTTTTTACACGGCTTCCAATAATTTATCCGTAAATATATAGGGGCATTCTCGCTCTATCTAATTTTTTTTATACCTGGCGATCAATTTCCAACGAAGCGGCGCAAACTATTCTTCCATATATATATATATATATATATATATATAAAACCTTCAGGTCGTTGTCCGTGTAGAAAAACGAATCGTCGACAGATTCCCTATGCTCCTATTCGCTGTATACAGTTCCCCTATATAGTATGTATAAATGTATAGTTGACTTTCAAAGGGACTTGCTGGTCGCCTCCAGTCTCATCCGACCTCACCTGCACCAAATTCCTATGGTTCCATGAGCGGTGCGGTCCTCACGGTCACTGAACCTAAACCCGGAAGAACAAGAAGATGATGGTCGTGGTTAGGCACCGGCGTTCATTTTATTTTTTATTTTTCTTTTTCATTTATATCGTCGACTATTTCTACTACGTAGAACACAAAAAAATTAGAGTTCATATATATATATATATATATATACGTACCTACGTTTGAAAGTACCGATGAAATTGATGAAAAAAAAAATTTAATTACCCAAAATAAAAAAAAGATTCCATATAAGTTATAAATATAGGATGTAAAAGAAAAATATTGAAGATAAAAGAAGAAATAAAATAGGAATTTAATTTATGAATTTCCATTGAACAATAAAAAAAAATGGAAATATGTATAGATAAATGTTTAATTCTTTTTTTTCTTTTCTATTGAAAATTATTGAGGAAAATTAATTGGGGAATTCCCGTTTTGCTGCAGTGCATACTCCACAACTCTTCTCAGTGAATCGTTTTCTTTATCGTCTTGGTCTTCGTCTCTATTCACTGATGTCATGCAATCGACTTATTGCATAATTAACGCCAATGGACGGTGAAGGCCGCGCTGCGGCAACATATTATACCACACATGTTATACTGCAGCAACGTATACTACATTGAGTAGGCAGACCATAAAGTAGTACAGTAGTAGTAGTAGTAGTAATAGTACTCGTAGTTGTGCTAGTATGTACAAGAGGAAAAAGTAGAACCACGTAAGAAAGTCCAGTTCATATATTTCTCTCTCTCTCTCTCTGATCATTTATTTTTTCATCAACACACACTTAAGCAAACACATACATACGTACGTAAATACCAAAGTGTTGAATACTCAATGCCAAATTCGGTGAAAGTTATTTAAGATTATACATCTTTGAATTAAAAAAAAAAAACAATTTACGGATGTGCTTTGAGTGATAATGAGAATTTTAATTTGGACTCTGGCCCTTGAGCATCGTCATCATCATTAGAGAAAAAAATGATATGCGTGTATATATATGTGGGTGTGTAAGTGAGCGTGCGTATGCATTTGACGTGTATATAAATGCATGGAAAAATTAAATCTCACTTGGATATATACCCAATAATTATACTCGCCATTGAATAACCACTGAGCATCACTGAGAACCCGCAGTGGCTTCCTAAACAATGCTTGACTCACTTTCACTTTGTCCTCCCACCACCGCTTCGCTACTCATCCACACACACACATACCCACTCGCAAACACATTATCTTTATACACATATACATATATGTATATATATAGATGCGTGTTTTTTTTTATCTATAACTTAATGTGATAAATAGCAATTTGACTATTTAAATTCATTAAAAATGTAAAATTAAATCATTGAATATTTATTATGATAAAATAAATTATTTGTTTGATTAAAAACCTCAAGGCACTATACTCTGGCTTCATCATTATACATACGCGACTGCACATTAATACACGTGTGAATATATATATATATATATATATATATATTTATGCGGACGTGTGTGTGTGTGTGTGTGTGTGTTTGCGTTTGTGAACGATACAAAGGAGAAACTGTTTAATTAATTGACCCAAGGGTTGCTGTACATATTATTCAACGTCGATGGCATACGAGTGTAGCGTTGTGATTCTTAATTAAGAGACAAAGAATAAAAGAGTTATAAAATCAAATGAAATTAATTGAATACAATAGCAATGACGCGTGTGATTGAACTGCTACACGATGATATTTATGCGATATTTTGTGCGTAATGCGCACAATAATTAGCGCAATGATTGATCGCAATTGTCAATCAATATTCATTATCACATTATATTGAGTTATACACAAAAGAATTAATGATGTTGAATAAAAGAAATAAAAAGAATATGCAATTCTATTGATTGTATTTAATGCTGATGCAAATTTATTGTTTCTCATTGTTTTCGGTTTTTTTCTCGGATTTATATAGAATATTGGTAAAAGCTATTTTAACATTTAACACCATCAATTTATTTATTTATTTATTTATTTTTTCTAGTCAGGAGTTGTAGCAAGCAACAAAGTCAAATAGAAAATGAAAGATAATATATACAAGATAGTAATTTGAAATCGATATATAAATATTCAGGATAGTCATGGAGAGATTGTAATCATTGCCGGAAATAGTTTGGCATGCAATTGGAAAAAGTAAAGAAATAATAGTAAAACAACTGCTTCCAATTACCATTGAAAAGAAAAATAAAAAAATAAAAAAATTGTCACGTACACAATTTCAATGCATCGAGTCATTATTTTGCACTGTCTTCATTTGAATAATTGACAATGCAAAACTAAAAAATGAAAAAGAATGAAAAAAAAATAGAAAGAAAAAGGTTAAAAAATTAATAATACAAATGATAATTAAACCATTGATAAATTATTCAAATTGAACCATAACTATTAATGATTATTTTAATTGCAATTATTTTTTATACATTAAATACCAGTAGTGCTTTTGTCCAGATTGTCTGTCAGATTATTTCGATTACATAATAATATATACATCCAACATATCCATTATTCTAAACGTCAAAAATGGATAGCGAGCAACATTTTAAATAATAATAGTAGTAGTGGCAATAGTAAAAAAAATGAAAGAGAGCGAGAGAGAGAGAGAGAGTGTGTGTGCAAGTGAGGTGGAGTAGTACGATAAACGATTCATGGACCAATGAGCGTTGATAAAGAACGGGAAAGGCCCAAAGGCCCAATAGAATCACGATATCAGACAACTGTGACTGCAGAGAGGGGAAAAAAGTGAAAGTTTCCAACCGTACCAACAAGTCAAAGGCATCGTCATCATCGTACATTATCTCTTTCTCTCTCTTCCTATTCCCCCCTCCCCCACTCTTTTTTCTTTCTCTTCTATATATTTGTATATACATATATAGATACATGTATTTTTTTTTGTCTCATTTTGCATTGCACTTCGGTTGAAACACAAACGTGCATGCACACAAACTATCACGCGCCACAAGACAATGAGCAGGAGAAGTTTGTCCCATTTTTGCACATCTTCTCCTTCAACATCCCACATTTATATATAAAGAGCGAATCTATATATTCATATATATATATAAGTGATGCTTCAACTTGGTAACCGCGATAAATTACAAACTAACCTCTACAAAGTCACAATACCATTAGTTGTAAATACTTTATTTTTGTGGTTTAAATTTAGGTTAAACTGTTCACAAAATATCAAAAAATGAGTAATAAAAATATAGTATTGCAGCTAATATTTAATATTTAGGTTTACTTGTCTGAATATAAATAAAAGTAATTGACATCATTTGGAGTGGCGTCGTATTGCAATTATCGTTTCTGTAACATAACAGTATAGAGAGCTTGGATTAATAAAATTAATGATTTTATGTAATCATAATACAATTGTTTTGAAAGACACATTATTGATTTACACATCACATGTCAATGCACGATAATTACACGCCCAACAGTAAATCATTTTTATACATGCCTGTAAAACGAGTAAAGTAGCGAGCTACTTTATCATCCTCTTGATTTGACGAATTTATTTTTATCGCTCTAGATCTCCCTTTAGTCAAAATATTTTTTTAATTTTTTTTTTTTTCGCTTCTTCAAGTTTTTTGGCAATAATTCAAACTTTAAATATCATTTTTTTATTTTTTTTTAATTACACAAAATTTTGTCCAACTAAAATATTATATATATCTTGTGTGTATATCGTAAGTGAGAAACGACCGCTGTCACTTGATGATGAGTGTGATAATTGATTTCCGTGTATATGTGTAAACGTGTGTGTTAGTGTTTAAGCGAGGTCAAACGAAAGATGAAAAAAACATAACATATTTATACATATACATATCCGTGACGGTTTTACGCAGTGGTACCACTGGCAAATATAATATAGACCTTCGTTGTCGAGGTCACACTGGGCTTCCCGAATTTCTTGTCTTCTTTTTTTCTGTTTCATTCGTCGAGTACACTCTGCATTCCAACCAAGGCTCTGTAGTAACGTCGATGACCGCAAATGTATACACAACATTGTCGTATTTTTGTCTTTTGGTATATTTTTTTATCTGTCTTGGCTTTAATTAGATCCGATCTTTTCTTTTTTCATATTCTTTTTATTTTTCTATAAGTTCATTGACTCATTCCAAACGCAATGATGTAATAATTTTCAATTAAATCGTTTTAAAAGTGACAGTTATTATTACACTCGCTGAGTGAAAATGTCTTTCATTATAATCTTCCGCTGATTCAGATAATAGATATTTATTACTCTGTAGATTGACAGTTTACTTAATAGCAAAATAGAAGAAAAATACAGGAGAAAAAAAAGTGGCATGGTGAAAAAAATAAGACAAGATGAATATAAACCGGAACGCTATAAAAAAAAAATGTTCTCACATATTTGTAAAATGTGTCATTATTATTATTCTTAATTAATTTATTTAATTGCAGCTTCCTCATACTGCTCACGCATTTTTTAACAATACAATGAAACAAAAATGCTCATAGTGTGTTGCAATAGTTTATACACTTGATACAGGGTGAATTCACTCGGACCCTGAAACATGAAATCGTATCGCAGCACAAATTCTTTTTTTTTCTCTCACGTAAAATAGTCAATGAGTTTTTCTAACATCATAATTCATCGATTTGTCAGCCAAGTTCACTTGCAATTAGATATTATTTCAACATTACCACATACAGCAATCCACCGATTAATTGATAATCGATTAAAAGTCTGCATATGAAAGAAAATAAAAACTTAAAACGTAAATGGCACACATGAAATTATCATTATTGTTGGCTTCTTCCCTTGACTATGACAAACTACTGAAAGATATATTCCACAAGTCACGAGTGTACTGTCTTTAAAAACATAAACCAAAAATATTATATATTTCTTAGCGATAAAAAATAATTTTTATATTCTTAAATTATAAAATAAATGAATTATTGAATTTTAAATACAATGAAAAAAAAGAAAAAAAAGAAAAAAAAGGAAAAAACCAATTTTACAACGCACAAATCATGATAATGAATTATTGACAGGAAGTAAAGTCAACTACTGAAATAAATAATGGAGCAAAAGGAATCGAAGGTAAGCAAGAAAGCAGCAATCTCCTGTCAGCCATACAAACACCATACACCCGACCCAGTTACTCATTCGAGCCTGGCGCGTCACTAATCACCAATACCTCTCTACGTACACATAGAGATATTCTTATACAATACTATGTGTCCGCACAACTGCTTAACTTTCGATTAAGTAATACTTTGCTCACTAGACACAGATAATATCAAGTGTATTATCACTATTTGCTAAATTACTCTATGTTTAAGATCACGATTAAAAATCCATTTTTTCCCCTTCACAAAATTCACTGTAATAAGATAATTCTAACAATTACATTAATTTTTGATAGTAATATACAGATGTTTCATTTTTTAGTGAAATTTGCTTTCAAATACTTTCGAGATTGCATAATTTTTTTTTACTTATTGGACACAGGTAGAATTGAAACAGATTGACAATAGTATACAGCCAACGTATTTTACATTCACAATCGTGATAATGGTTGCAAACAATTGTTTATTCCAACCAATAATTCATTGAAAACACTACCTATATTATTTCTTCATTAATTGACCATGACGAGAGATGTCAAGATGTGGTGGAATCGTCTCGACATATTTATCATCACTGCATAATGAAAAGTAAAAATAATAAAAAAAAAAATAACAAGCCTCCAAATGGTTGTCAATAAATTACAAAGAAAGATTTCATTTAAAAATGTATATTTAAATGCATTTCTTGACACATTCACAAGTTAGCAATGGTTCAAATTATACAAACGACAATAAAACAATAATATAAATTAGAATAGATGTCTACTTGAATTTATAATACAATGACCTTGACTGTGGGCAAAAGTGAGCCAGTTGGTTTGTGTGCCAGGAATAAAAGCTCAAACGTGTGCGTGTAAGAGTAATCAATGTTGCAATGCTAATATTAGCGCGCTCTATGCACTATGACAATCTTAACACTCTTGTCTGCACGTCTAACTGCAAGCACGTGTGCAAAATCATACATATGTAAGAGAAAAAGATATAAAGAGATGCAGTGAGATCAGTCGTCAATTTAAATTTTAGTTGAGAGACATGTCCGTCAGATAACGCTTGCTACACTTGAGAGATCAAATACTCAAATACTTTTATCTATATATTCGCAGTCGTTAAATATTATTCTTTAAGTATATATCTATATATTGTATGTTGGCTGACTTGAACCATCAACGTGTTGAAATAAATCATTTTGTTCAATAAGCGCATGCTAGTACTCTAACAAAAATATATTTTCTGTATTGCGTATTAAAAAAAATAATGATAATAATAGTAGTTAATAAAAATACAATTTCAAATCGCGCGCGCATTGTTAAACAGTTGGTATTATTGTACGAGTGCCAAAATCCCCCGTTGCAATGATGCTCGCTTCATTTATAATTTGCAGTTGCCGGATAAATACTATTTTTAAAAATTACACAGAAAAAAAAATGAAGAAGAATTGATAAGTGATATATTTAGAAATAAAAGGAGAAGATGTGGGAATAAAAAAAAAGTGATCAAAATGCATTGATGGTTTTGTATCGTGCGTATTTTTTCCCCTCTTCTTTACGCTCTCGTTTAATTTCTTGGCGGTCTTGTGATCGCGAGTTGTGGATTGGCTACGTCAAATATCGTCAATGGACTTTGAGAGTTGAGCCTCCAAAAACAAATTACAAGGAAGAGTATGATAATTAATTAATCAGCAATGGTATATAATGTATATGTATACATTTTATACATCTATTTATGATTTTACAATAAATTATGTCAAAGAACTGCGTGGGCCGACACGTGCTTATCAAAATGTACCATTTTTCCCCGTACGCAAATACGTACATAAAGAGTATGTATTTATGTTTATTCACACATTATGGATAAAATATTAAACAATAAAACATTATGAAGATATATTTCAATGTGGAAAATTTATACTCATTCCTGAACTGCAGAATTAAATCTCGGAATTGTCAAGGTTCACCACTGATAACATTTGATAAATCTTATTATTAATATTTAATTTCCTTTATTAATTTTATTTTTCCTTTAGATGACACGTGTTTGATTCTATTTGAAATAAATACATTGACGGATGGAATTATTTTTTAATTATATATCGTGTGCGGATAATATGATACACTTTCACGTAATTGACTCGGAATATTTGATATAAGTCGTTCAACTCAATAAAAAAAATGGATCGTAACTATATTGGTTAATTGTACTTATTGCGTTTTTGTAGAGCGTCAAATAACATCCGTTGATGACCTCTCTGCTTGGGGTAATACCACCAAGAGATTATTTGTGTATAGAAAAAATACATAAAATGTTTTCATGAACGTAAGTGAGATATTGTATTAGTGGAATCGTTATAAGGTTATTGGATGAGACCTCTTGTATTGATGTGCTTCATAATATCATTTTAATCAAGAAAATATGTTTTTACTTTTCATTACACTGAGATAAAATAATATTGAAGTCATCACAGCAGTTTGAATGTGTGAATTGGTGAAAATTTTTATATCTCTTATCAAATAATTTTCTAATAAATAACATGATTGAACAGACGACTGTTATTCAATTGAATTTAACATTCCCAAATATAAAAATTCGTTTGACATTTTACGAAATAGAAGAAATCAAAAACGCAATTTACATCACGTATTCAATATATTCAATACAAACTAAACAATTTCGATCATTTTTGAATAACAAATCCGGTATTTTTCTGTTGTTATGTTCACTGATAATCTCGTTATTATTCAATAAATTTTATATATAATAATTGCAATTTAGTGCAATTGCTGATGAAATTCAAATGGATATCTCACCAAAAAATAGAAAAATGTGTCGCCAGATATTATTTTTTTATTATACGAAAAGGAGTGAAAACAGTTATAGATAAATATATGCATTTATATGTTTTGTATTTACGTGTACACACACACATATATGTACATACAGATGCATAAGTACGATAACCTCTGAGGGTTATGCGTTTATAAAGTTGTTGCGAAGAAATCGATAAAAATGCTGATGCAATATTGGCGTCAGCTCTATACATTCACATTGCAGGGGGTCCAAACAGATTATTGCGAATCTATTTTCACTCTTTGTTTTTTTTTTTTCTTCGTTGTCTTCATTTCCTTCTCTTTCATCATTTTCTTGCCCCGAACGTACTTGGACTGAGCCAATTCATGCAGCTGTATTATTGACCTCTGCTACTCTCATATTCAAATCATTCATCATTCAAAAACCTCCATACAATATCGATGATTAATTACAAATTTTCCAATTAAAAAATTCACAAACATAAAATTCATATTGAAATAAAACAATTCAATATTTATTTGTATTAATTGGTCGATGTGTTTGTGATTTTTTAGACAATTGCGATTGATGATGCAGTTAAACAATAAAACGAAGGATGAACATTGAAAAAATATTTGAAGAAATTGCCGTGCTGTCAGCATCGTTGGATCGTTGTTATAAAAGTAGGTTATGGCGTTGAATTCCCCGTAGCCAGTACACGATATAAAAATAAAAAGACTCGTTCATGACTACATTTACTTGCAATTGCCTTCAAATATATATATATATATATAATATGTTTTTTTTTACAACATGAAAAGGTTATTATGACGTTGAGTCAGCAAGAAAAAAAAAATAAATTTTGACATTACAAAAATATAAATGTGTGTCAAGTTTTGGTATTCCATGATATTACTGTTTACAATTCATTGCTGATTGTGCGAATGTGAGTATGATTCATTTGCGAATTAAAAAGAATGAGTGGAAAATTGGTTTAAAGTTATTTGTAAAAAGAGAGAGAAAAAAAAAATTGGGCATAAGTAACAGTTTAAAAATAAATATTGACATGACTTTTATAATTGAGCTATGTCAATTAAACTATTCAAGTATTCACATACACCATCAATTGCCATTGAATAAATAAATAACTGTCAATATTATAAACAAATTGTTACTTTTCCCTCGGTAAAACCTGAAAAATAAAAAATCATTCTATTGCAATGTTAAAAACATTTGTTTGATAATTTAATATCAATTCAATATTAGTAATTATAACACTTTTTCCCCAACAATTTCCCCGTACAAATAACATTTCTATACTTATATATGATTATTTTTTTTTTATTTTTGCATACTGTACGAACAATCGCGTCTCTTCGTGGCCCCGTGACACTTTGACCAAAAAAAAAATTTACATGTTGACAATATAATATGACCGAGTTAATAAATGAGATAATATTATTATACATTTTTTTTTTTTTATTTTCATTAACTATTATATTTATTCATTGCGCGCAAAAATATGTTTTCTATGTATTATTGTATCAAAATGATTATTCAGAGCCAGAAATCATGGCATACTATCAACTTCATGAGCATACCTTGACAACAATAACAAATTTTTCACTTTCAATCAGTTTCCCATTCAATAATTCTTTCACTTCTTCCATGCGCAATGAATAAATCACTAAATAAACCGGTCCAGTTGTATACATTTAATCTTTAATGACCTCTTTTGTATCAATACCTATATATTGCATCTCACAATATATTTTCTGCACACAATTCACCAATATCATCGTAAAATTATATAGTAAAAATATTATAAATCACAATATGACTATAATGCAATAAACAAAAATTCCCCCATACTTTCGCTTACAATATTTGTGATATAAAATAAGAATGAAATGAAAAAAAAAATATATTAATCATATTGTGTACGACGTGCACACGATTGTTAAAAACAATAAGATAACTTATCGAATTAATAATTAATGGAATTACACACTTGTGATATTTTTGTTTGTAGTGCATAATATATGAAATGGATAATATGATATTTAAAGTGACCAATGGGATCTTGTATAGCTATGCCTTACCCCCGTATATGTGACCTCATATTGACGTCACATCGTTGACCTTATACTTATATGAATGAGGGATAAAATATACGAGTAAACAGTCGCAAATTGTTTAACAATAATATTCTCGTGAAATCTCACTGGTATATATTTTTACTTTAATTCATTTTATTTTTTAATACTATCGTGCTTGCTTACGTATATACAGCAATCATATTGTAAATATCACAACGGTGATTATTTAATTTTCATTACTGGCGCCATCTTGCATCAAACATCGCAAAAACATTTCATTCAATTTATTTGTACACAATATTTAACATTTTACATCTTTATCAATTGAAGATTAACAGTACATTGTTTATATTTTTGTTTGAAAACAGGTGATAATAAATCGGCTGAACTGAATGATTTCTTTTTTTTTTTTTTTTTTCTATTTGAAATAAGCAAACATTTTTATCGATTGAACTTGGCGCACATATATGCGTATAAATCAAACGCATTGCGATATTATTTTATACGTGATTCAATTTAAAATGCACTGATAATTAAAACAACATTGTAAATGTTTCTAAATGTCATTTAGACGATTTTAATTATTTTTTTCATTATGACTGTATCATAATGAAAACACATTCATCTCATCACAATACTTTAAAGTAATTTTAATGATTAAAAATTTGTTAGTCATTGCCATTAATATTTTCACTTTTTATCACAAAGTGATAAAAAAAGTATTGGTGCCGACGGATTTTTCGAATGCCCAAATAAGACATATGATCACTGTTTTCTACAATAATACACGGATGATTGGATGAAAAAAGAGAATATTAATATTAATTGAAACGTCATATTTACTAATATGAAAAATAATTTAACGTTTATAAAGGTAATGGATATGAAAAAGGTGTTCTTTGACTGCTGTTCGGATGAATATGCGTCATATATAGTGTGAAGTATCTCGAAAATGGCTGGATCAAAAAAAATTTAAGCCAGTCAACTTGCCCTGTATTTTTCACCTCAATACTTCATTGTATAAATCATTTAAATCATTATAGAATAATATACGTATGAATTTTGTAAATTTACAAAAATTACCGGAATTTAATTATACTTTTCCTTATAATAATATAATATATACAGTACTATAATATCATATAGTAATGAGAAAAATACGACGAAATAAACAGATATTACCTAGCAAGGTTTGTTGATGTCGGTAAGACGTTTCGCTTTGCGCGTTATTAGAATGGAATGTACGCATTTGTACATGCAATTTCCCCTATAATACATATAAATGTAATTTTCTCACTATATACAAGTTGTATTGAAATAAACAATATCAATTAATAATCCTCTAAACATTCTTATGCTATATACAAAATTTTAGATGTTTTCATGAACGCCACTTAAAAGACCACCGGATTTATATTTTTTTTCATTTCAAAATATTGTATATATTTCTTGTGAAAATGCATATTATTATTTTATGCCGAAGCGCAAGTCGAAGCAAAATTTATTGTTGACTCGAGAACAATTAACTCTATATAAATTTGTTATTTTTTGGTCCAGCTATTTTTGAGATACTTCTATTATATATGACGGATATATCTGGACAGCAGTCGAGAGACACGTTTTTCATGTACATGACCTTCAAAAACATTAAATTTTTATTATATTACTCGAAGTGGCATTTCATTGAATATTAATATTAATGTTTTTGTTATGAGTTTATTCGTTTATTATTATAGAAGAATGCGATTATATGACTCATTATCATGTTTGAAAAATCAAAACAAATATTTACTTATCACTACTTGTTAAAAAGTAATTAAGAACTTATCGGGCTTTAATTATTATCCAGCTAATAATAAATTGTTATATTAAATTTTGTTTCGACTTTTGGTTCGACGTAAAATAACAATATTCATTTTTGGAGGAAATACAGACATTATATTGAGACGAAAAAAATATAAGCTCGAGTATCTCAGGAGTGGTTTGATAAAAAAGTCTGAAATTTTGCAACTAACCTTGCCACATAATATCTGTAATTGTAATATAATATTTTCTTTATGAATATATATATATAATAATGAACTATTATATATTATTTATTTCATTATTCAAATTATATATGGAGGGCTCAAAAGATAATCAACGTAAGTCAACATTTTTCTGAAACTGACTTATGTATTGCAAACGCTTGCCCGATGTATAATTTTTAAAAATTATATTTGATATTATATTTATGATATAATATAATATCAAATATAATAATATAAATATAAAATAATATTTGAATATTTGAAAAAACTTCATTATCTCATTTGTGTTTTTTATTGACTTACACTGATTGGCTTCTGAGCCTTCCATATAAAAATATCTGTTCAGTTGGCTAAGGAAAATATCAATACGAATAAATTGATGAAAATGTTGTTTTATGTATTTATTTATTCAACGTAAAGTTAGATACTACAACTTTGGTATAAAGACATAAAATAGTGGCACTGATTCAGACAGTTTTCATAAAACGCGGAGAATGATCGTTTATTATTAATAGGCGCGCAGTCCCTGGACTATATATTAATAACCCAAAATGATTTTCGTTTCATATATGAATGCATATAATATTATCATAAATGTCAATAACTGCGAGCCCACAACAAAAAAAAAAATATATATTTATAATATATATTCACTCAAAGTGCGCAACCAAAAGCACCTGTATATAAAAAAAAATGTGCTGTCTTCTTCATTCTGTTCTGCAGTATGTACTTCAAACGGAAGCATCCATTTATAAGACAATACAAGAATTAATCAATCAACTAATCGATCTAAAATATGAAAAAAAAAAGAAATGATGGTGACCAAAAAAAAAAGATAAGCAAAACAATTTCACAACACCAAGATACATTCCTTACCCTTAATCATTTAATTTGTAATTTTATTAGTACTATTCAATTTTTTATTCTTCGTGCTTCATTTTTTTTTATTTCTCGTTATGTCTAGAGCAATATCGAATTGATTCACGAACGATTAATTATATAGCTGTGCATTGAAGGGAATAACTAGGTAATGTGTATAATATAATTGTTTTGTTTTCATTTTTATATATTTATGTATTTTATATTCATAAACCTGCGACTGGCAAATATTCGAATTGGAACGATATTTTTTATCAATGAACGTAACAACGAGTGAAAAGCTTTCGAAGCATCACGTGATTAAGTCGTAATATCTATTATTAATTATCAATTGTAATAGTAATTGCAATTTTTTTTGAGATTACATTAAAATGTTAATATATTAGTAGTAGTAGTAGCAGTAGTAGTAGTAGTAGTTGTAGTAGTAGTACACTAGTAGTAGTAGTATTATTATTATTAGTAGTAGTATTAGTAGTAGTGGTAGTGTTCATTTTTTTTAATCGATATTATTTATCATTATTATAATAATGTATTACTATTAATAGGAGGGCATGGCTATAATTATCTAGAATGCACGGATTTCGTTCAAGCACATTACACATGAATTGTGTAAAACAAATACCCAAAATAAAGACATTTTTTTTTGTCGGAGTAGCATCTTTTTCATAATCACATTGACGAAGTCGGAGATGTGCGACGAGATGGGAATTGAGATTGTGACGAAATTTATCTTATTTTGACTCTCTACATTTTTCAAATTATATCAGTAGATATTTTCAAATTTATTTTTGCATCGACCAAATGAATCAATAGACAAAAGAGATGGATTATGGAATAGAAGTAGTTATCATTTGCAATTGTAAGTGAAAAAAAAAAAAATAAAATAAAATCAACTGATTAGATTTAATTCTTTTGACTTCTTCCGGGTTTTCTCGATTCACCAAATCGTCCAACACACTCCGTGAAAAGAAGCAACAGAAAAATATATATATATATATATATATATATCAATGCATTCTAATATGTATAATATATGTGCATGAACATTGAGTGTGTGATTGACACAGGCTATAAAATAAAAAAAGAAAACTAAAATACAATGGGTTTTCATTTACGATTTTAAACAAAAACAGATTATGATTAACTCGTACTAATTCTATTTATCGCAGTAATTGGAAATTGAGTGACGGTAATTTATCAGCACGAATTATGCAACTTGAATTGAACAAATATAAAATAGTACATTTCTACTTGTGACTTTTACCGTCCTGACGATTATTAGTCCTATTATCTCAATCGAAACCTATCCTATTTTCATAATCAACCATAGCGGAATAATATTAATATTATATTAATATAATTATTTTAAATCTCAATCGTTTGCACCCTTCGAATTTAAACGGAAATGATAAAAACAAGCGCAAAGAAAACATGATCAGATAAATGAAATTAAAATCACCGTCGCATTTTGTCATACAAATTTTCTATGACGCACATCTACAATCAATTTTTCATGTTATTTTTCATATTCTTAGGTTATTATAATTGGATTAAATAGAGAAATTGATTTAATATTGTGAATATTATTTTACGTCGTGTTCTGTCTGAAAATTTACATTCACACATACAACTGCTGTTGTCGCATTTTTTTTTTCCTCATCAAAATAAATCCAAAAAGTACAAAACAAGGAAAAAATTTGAAAATCAAGAAAAACGATGAATAAATTAATGTGTCCGTGCGACGGGATCGCATGTGCAATATTTTCAATTAGGAATAATAAAACATAGAAAGGATAAGCGAGAGCTTGGAGATGGGAGGGGACACACAACCTTCGTTACGAAAAGAAAAAGTATATTTTTAATAATATTTCCCTTTTCTTTTCCTTCATTTCTTCGTGCCTCATTACTTCTTTTAATCATATCTCTTGTTATTTTTGTTTTTCCTTTTTTTTTATTGTTGTTGCCAATAATGGAAGCAATATATTATTAGTGGCACACAACCATGACTTAATTAAACGGTCAACTAATTTAATCATCATCACTGTTTGCATTATTTTGCGCATTGCGCAAATCTAAATCTAACGAAAATAATAATAATAATAATAATAATAATAATAATAATAATAGTACCAATAAAAAATATTCAACGGGCCCCATCACGACCATGAACTTTTTCAAATTAATTAATTCAAATAGAAAACTAATTAATCAATTTCAATTCATTTTTTCACACAGTTCATGGCACTATTAATTAATTCATATTTTTGTTTGCAAAAAAAAAAAGAATCAAATCAAATGTCATTATTATATCGATAAATAAACATAATAATAAACGTTTTCATGATAATTAAAAAAAAAAATTATAAGAATTATCACTATTCACAATGATAAAAGAGAAAAATGAATAATTCAAAATTATTCAATCGTTGTTTACGGAGCAACGTCTAATTAGCACGCGGATTTTTTCCTTTTATTTATTTTTCTTTTCAATATTATTGAGAGCGAGGATTCGTGATAAAGCGATTAGCTCCTTTATTTCCTTTTGTTTTTTTTTCGTTTTATTTTATTGTATTTTCATTTTTTTCCTGTTGTTTTGGTTTTCCTTTGCAATCGTCAACGCACCAGAAAGAAATGAATTAACACAAGTCTCCTCTCTGTTCTCATTGATAATTGTGTGCTGTGAATTATGGCAATGTCGCGCGTAAATAGAATCGATGAATCAATTATTGTTGCCTGATTTGATATTTATGTTTTTTGGTTTGCGATATAGTTGTTGTCGTTGCTGGTGTTGATTTACAAATTACACTGCCACAGTATCGTAGGGTGTGAGGAGTCCCCCGTGACTTGTGTTGGGGGCGCTGGTTTGCCGGCTGGCGGCTTCGTTTCTGCAATTCAATTCCAAATTATCGATTAATATTCCAATACCTATTAATTATGTATTGATTTTATTCACATATTTTGAATGTGGTAATTAAGTAAATTGAGTGATCGATGGGGAGAATGGAAGATATATGTATGCAATAATAAAGGTGAATGAATAAACGGAGGAGCGACACAGCGAGATGAACACCAGCACCCAGCACCCAAGGAGATTGTGGCGATGTGAGAGATGATAAAATAACCAGCATGAAATTTAATTACTTAGTAATGGATAACAATAACTATTGTAAATACTAATTATATACATATATGTAATATTATTATTTTGTTTAATAATTAATTCACACACAGTACATGCACACGATGAAGACAGTTGAGTAAAAAAAAAAAATTCATAAATAATCAGCTGGTAACATGCAATGATATTCCATTCGTTCTCACATTGGATCTGCTTTGTTTTTTAATTTTTTTTTGTTAGTTTAGCAATCACTAAAAAAAAATGTCTTTCGAATTTTTAATTTGTGAAAAAAAGTACAAGAAAATTTTTTTTTCTGAATTTTAATTAAGTAATATCTAATTTCGAAATTCATTTTTATTTAGTTATTTATTTATTAGTGAACTTACGAATTCCTGGAGATTAGAGTCATGAAACAATACAAGTCTTTTTAGGATAAGTTGAGAGAAGATAAGTTCTTTGTTTTTTGATAGAAGGAATAAACAAATAAATAAAGAAACAATGGAATATATGTAAATAGAGAATGCGAGAGAAAGGGAGAGACATTTATAGATTGGAATATCTCCGTTGTCTCTCGAGATTATTCAAATACTTTACTGCCAATAGTATTGTAATTAGAATAAAAGGGAAAAATTGAGAAAACGTCAGAAAAACATGAGACTTAGTTCCATTCTTTTTTTTTTTCTTTGTAGCGCTACTAACCTCTCGATAAGTTTGCGCATCTCTTCGGTAGTCATGCCATCCTTTCCACGGGCATTAACTGAAAATTAAAGAAAAAAAACACACCAACCGATTGACGGAACGATCAACACATAAACAAACAATGAACATGCACGATAAAAGCAAATTAAAAAAAATTTGAAAAACATTTAAGTTAACTAGTCAATAATCTGAAAAAAAAACAAAGTGGGACAGAACGGCTGTTAGTTAGTTTTTGTTATTAACTTTTGCTTAATTCTCCATCAATATAGTTGTGCCTGAAATATTAAATTTTGCATCGAAACAAATTTTCCAACAGCAATAGACACGATTAAAAGAAAAAAAAAACAAAGAAAATATTTCTTATTCTTTTTCACTTTCATTTCGTCCATTCAGTTAAAGACATCTCACTCACCGCCATAGTTGCGATTTATTTGTAATTGATCTCGATCACATTCCGCCTCGCTTATTTCATTGCTCTCCTTGCTATCATTAAAACTCGAATTATTTTGATCGTGATTGCGTGGTGGGGGTGGTGGTGGTTCAGGTGAATTTGACATTGGTAAATTGCGCGCCGATCCAACACTACGTCGTCCAACTGATCCACGTGATCCATAATGATCATATGGTGCACCATATTGTCCATATTGTGAACCATATTGATCCTCTTCAGGTGCACAATTTGCCGGATCATCGTATTCAGGTGAGAATACAGTTTGACCACCTTGCGACGGTACACGGGAGTAACGGCCATTTTGTCGTGGCTAAAAAAAAAATTGTTCACATGAAAAATCGAAAATTCCATACGATATATTTACGATTTCCTCTATGATATTAATTTACCATTGATTGAGATCCAGAACGGCTGTGTGCTGAGACATTGGTTGGATGCCCAACTGGTGGTCCCATAGTGCCGGAATGTCCATTAGCGGGATGAGGAAACGTTTGGAATTGCATTGCCTTGGTTGGATCCATTTCCTCACGGAAGCCAAGCAAATGGAATGTTGCATACGGACATATTTCATCTTCCATACCTGAAATCAATTTTGATTGCCTCGGGTAGATACTGCGCATTAATTTCATTGAATTTTCACCCATTTTATTAATCAATACAATTAATTCTATGATTAATTAATAAAATGCGTTTAGTTATTTGTTCATTATAATACAACCTACCTCAATCAAATACATTGTTCAAACTAACTTTATATATTTACATTAGCTAAAACGACTAAAAAATATATTGATACAAAGTGCGATGAATGTGAAATACAATAAAAGCACCATGCAAACGTGCAAGAGGACGAATAAATATCAAACAAATGAATTAAATTAAAATTGATATAATGTGAAATAAAATTTATAGATGAACTTTTGATCGTCGGGTGGAACATTTAATTTAAAAACTTACGACTCATATGTTGTATCTGCTCCTAAATGCGCTTTTACAGCAGTCACCACACGAGTTGAATATTTTATATTTATATATTCATTTAATTGTATACAAAAAAAAATAAATCTATTCTTTAACTTTTACTAATTTTTCCTATTTAATTGTCAACTGATTCTATTTATATTTTTATTGTTTATTTCTTCCAATTTGTCTTATTACGAATAGAAATTGATTCATTGAAGCACACATAGGAATTGTTATTTCATTTGTATCTCGCGGTATTTTTGCAAATATTATTTCTTCGGGGAATTGTCACAATCATCAACACGTGGTGAAATTAATTAACCTACCTCTGTGCGAGAGCGCGTCATTACTTCCAATACGTGGTGGCGGTGGGCACCGTCTGTTTGGCGCACAGTGTGACAATTCCTCGTACATATGACGTCGTGGATCCCACGTTGAATGACTTCTAAATGAGCCTGTTCCACCTGTACGAATGTAATATGCTACACAACGACCGTTCGCAATAACCCGAAAATTGCCTTTACCAAGATTTTCGCATGGTCATTCTTCTTTCAATACATAAATTTTGTTTTTTATATCAAATATTAACTCACTTTGAGTTTCAACTCTGTTTTTTTTTATTTTCTTTAACCCTTTGAAGCATATTGTGTCCTACCTTTTTGAAATTTAGTTATTAATTGTTTTTGTGACATACTTTTTACAGTATCGCAGTAATTGGATGTAAATTGTCAACATTTGACATTTTTACCTCTACAATGGATAAGTCATCTATTGAATTTATATATTATGTTCCTTTTATATATTTTGTTCCAAGCAATTCGACAATAAGAAAAAATGCATGCTTCAAAGAGTTAATACATAAATCTTGGCGTATACAATTCGGCGATTGCAAGCAATTAAAAATAAATAACTCAAATGAAAAGTAGCCAATGCATTGGTAGTGGTTGGTTCGACTTGGGAAAAAAGGCTTAATTAAATTTTGCCACTGATAATTTGCAAAATCATAAATTGCGCTTCGATGTGCATTATATATAAATATACTATGACATCAATAATAATAAAAAGTGTTAAAAAAAAAATAAATAACAACGAATAATGAATATATTTACAATCGTCATATCATCAGGCTTTCAATAATAAATATAAGAAACAAAACAAAAGTTAAATAAAAGTGATAACAAAAATAAAAAGATCAAACGATCGTGCGATCGGCAACATCTAAAATCGAACGTGTAAAAAATTGACGATTGAATAATTTGATAATTGTATTATGGTTTATCATATTCTTTTTGTTTTGCTTTTGTTTATGTATTTTTTTTTTCGTTTTTTTGATGGCTTACTTATAACTGTACCTCGCTTGATACGGTCACACGTGTTGTAATTGGAGCCGGGTACAGGTGGCAATTTACGATTTGGCGGTGCAATATAACCAAGCTCATCACGAAGATCTGGCCGACGTTTGTCCAACGTAGCCCCAACAACACCAGTCTGTTGATAAACCACATCATCTAAAAGTAAAATGCAACAGAACAAAGAAAACCAATGGTAAATAAATAACTTGTCAATAAATCCTCTGTAAATATACAAAATTACTATTACACATGCAATAATTTATTTAATTTAATTTGTTCAAAAAAATATGAGAAAAGAGTAGTTTTATACATTGTCCCTCGTAATATTTCTCATCGGCGGATGAGATACCTCGCAGCCGTGTTTGTTCTGGACCACGAGTACGTCGTGATAGTGCAACGCATATAACAACAATTCCAACAATTATTACAACAATTGTTGCACCAACAGGCACAACAACATTGACATCCAACCACGATGGCAGCCACGGGAAATAACGTCGTACATCAGTTTTTTCAGTGCCACTATTGCGCACAGGCGGTGCGATTGTTCCTAAATAACAATGGAAATATCTAATCAATTTGTGTTATGTTTTTACACACCTTTGTCATTGGAGCCATGGCCCTTGCCCTTCAGTACACAAATAACGATAACGGCAACGATTATAACGAGAAGTGCTGCGACAACAGGCACAACTAAATTTAAATTTGCCATAAATATTTTCATTGGATCTTCATCGTTGTTGCCACCGCCATTGTTTACATCTGGTAATTCGCGAGCTGGTGCAATGGTGCCTGTAACGTGAATATAAAAAAAATAAACTAATATGTATAAACAGTCACCATAGCACCGGCCAACGATTACCATTGAGCAATTGAATGGGAGAAAAAAAAGGAGAAGAAATGAAGAAAATTTTCTCCTCTCTTGAAATGATTCGAAATATTTTATTTTCTCACCTCCAGTTACTGTCAATGTTGCAAATTCATATTCAGCTACAGCGAATCCGGCATTATTGTGTGCTGTTACACGTAAATGATACCAATTAGCTGGATCCAAATCGAGCACGACAAAATTACCGCCAGGTTTTACATTATTTGATACTTGATTCCATTCCTGTTGCAGTCTGCAATATACAAAATTATTAAATGAATTCTTTAAATTGTATCTTTTTTCTGTTTACATGTTTTGTTTTTTTTTTTTTTTTTCGTCTCTCACTTTTTCTTGTGTTCAACGACAAAATACAGCATTGGACAACCGCCATCGGACCATGCATTCAAGTGTAGAGTAATACTATTAGTTGATACTTCAATGAATCGAGAAGCTTCAGGAATTATGGGTTTAGAGCCTTTGGTCCGTGTATTCAAAATATCGGATGGATCGCCAGTTCCAATACTGTTAAAAAAGTGTGTACACAGTTAATATTGTTTATCACAATAAACAAAAAAAAATCATTTTTTTAAAGTGTGTAATTGCTCTGTAATTGAACGAAAATACTGTAAATTTATGCGAAAACTGGTAAACTAATACTTTTAATTATCTCAATCTTACCCATTGTACGCCGTGACATAAATTTGATATCTCGATCCACACCACAAATTTTCCAAGGTATATTTCTGCGCAGTTGAACTTATTTGCACCGTTTCCCAATCGCCAAATTCCGGTTTGTAATGAATAGTATAACCATGAATTGGCGCATTATCAGTCGGATGCGGACGCAATTTCATTGTCAATGAGTTTGTAGTAGTGGCAGTGAGTGTAACTTGTGGTGAATGTGGTGGTGCTTTAAAAGAAAATGACATTACAACTCAGAACAATAAATATAAACGTAAAATCTACTTTATAAAATTTGTCATGTCCTTCTATTTACCATGGACAATAAGTTGATGTGTAACTGTATCATGACCAAATGAATTTTCTACGTAACACGAATATTCTCCAGCGTCAGCACGATCAACCTCTTTGATAAATAGCGATCCCTCGGGCAATTGTCGTAAGCGATCGCTCGGTTGTAATGTTGCATCGCGAACTTTCCACGTGACTTCAGGCGCCGGTACACCAACAGCCAAACACGGCAATTTAACATCTTCCTTATAAGTTGCAGTAAATTTATCATCGAAAGACGCAATCTTTGCAGGCACACGAATATTCGGTGCGAGTGTAACAATTTTCGACGCTTCACCTTCGCCAATATTTGTACTAGCCGTAACCCAAAATTCATAACGTCGCTGTTTATCCAATCCCGTTGCTTCATGTGTCAATTGATTTGGCGGCACCTTTTGACTTATTGGTTCTTCAACATTATCAGCCTTTGTATAAACGGTATATTGTGAAATGACACCATTTGGTTGTGTTGGTGGACGCCATGATACAAGAATTGATTCCGCGGACATAACAAGTGCTTTAATTGCAATCGGTGCTTCTGGTGCATCCTGCTCAGTTTGACAATGAATCGGCGCTGATTTAACTCCATCACCACCTGACGTAAATGCAAGAACTTGCATACTATAATTTGTGAATTTTTTCAATCCATGTAAAATTGTTTCGCTTGATGATGTGATTTTCGTGTCTTTTGTATTCTCGTCATACCAAGTTTCGGATGGTCCATAAATAACCTATAAAAAAAAACCAAAATGAATACCAATAATCAATTAATTTTTATTATTAATTTATTGTATCATTATTTTCTTTTTATTATTTACTTTGTAACCGGTGATAACTCCATTAGCGGCAGTTAATGGCGGCGATACCCAAGAGACACGAATTGTTTGTGAAGTTAAAGTTGTGCATGTTGTGTCATGGGGTGGCTGCTCCGGAACACCTTCAGCAGTGTGTTGGCGTCTTTCTTCACTCATTGGTCCGGAGCCAACTTTATTGAATGCTTGAACGACAACGCTGTATTGTGTATAAGTTTTTAAATTCATTATTTGTAAGTGATGCTCTTTGCCGTCTTCCTTTGAAAATTCAACAGTTTCGAACATGTATGGTTTTTCGGACGATGAGAGTCTGTAGCCGACGTAGTAACCAAGAATTTCACCATTCCAATCTTCGCGCGACGGCGGCTTCCATGTAACCTTCAAATAAAAATAAAAATATAAAAATTAAACTCCATTGACTTAAAATTTTATCATGAAGTGACAAATATTTTACATTGAATACATAAAAAAGTAATAAAAACACGTAATGCTATTCCCACTGAATACCACATTAATTGATATAAAATAATTTCAAGCTTTTATGGAAGCCGTTTATGCAAAAAAAAACGCATGGAAAATTTGATTGCCAATAATTTTTTTAACGATGGTACCTTCAGGGTGTGTTGATCTAATGCATCAACTCGTACAGAACTTGGTGGACCTGATGGAGCTTCTTCTGCAGTAATTATCGTGACAGTATCGGACGGATCCGAAGTGCCAATTTCATTTTCAGCGACAATACGAAGGTGATAAGTCGTTGCAGGACGTAAATTAAATACACCGGCGACATTTTGCTGGGACGCGGGAACGAGAACACGATCAATATCAGTTTCCCACGAGCCTTTGCTCATTTTGTATTCAACAATGTAACGTTTAATTGGACTATTTCCATCGTACGGCGCCGCCCATGACAGTTGAACTGATCTGCCAGATTTATCTAAGACTTTTAACCCATATGGAACTTCCGGAACCTCTGAAATAAAATAATTTGTGTTTATATATAAATTTCTTTCTTCATTCATATATAAATCAATCATCAATTAATTTCTATTTAACAAACCTTGGACAATCATGTTGATACTGGTGTCATCGCTGCCAAATGCATTAGTTGCTACACAAGTAAATAATGCAGAATCACCGCGTTCAGTTCTCTTAATACTCAAGTCAGCCAAGACGCCATTAGCAAGAATCTCTTCACGAATTGTATAACGTGAATCGCTTTTTGGGTCCAATCGTTTGTTATTCATATTCCACAAAATGCCAATGGGTTTTTCACCTTGCGCCTCACATTGCAATACTGCTGGTTCTCCTCGACGTGCAGTTTGATTGCGCAATTTAATTTCAAAGTGTGGCGGAGCTGTTACAAGAAAAGAAAACAAAAAAAAATAGTTAATGAACAATTAAATTTGTAAAATTAATTTGAATAACTTTGAAACGAAATGTCTATTTACCTTGTACGGAAATGAGAATAACCGCGGACAATCCAGAGCCAATTCCATTTACAGCTTCACACAGATAGTAACCTTCATTTGTTTTTTGAATATTATTGATCGACAATGTTCCATCCTCAACGCTAATATCAGGATTATTTAATTTTAAATCCGTGTAATCGCCTGGTGTATCGCCTGAAATATAATATTCATTTTCATGTAATTCTTTAATAATTATTTAATTATTAAATTGTTAACACAGTATTTGTGAATAAATTTTACCAGCAGCCCTCTTCCATGTGACTTGAGGCTTGGGAAAACCATCGGCTTTACATTCAACACGTGCATCTGATCCTTGCGCAAATGCTTTATCAGTTGGCTCCAAAATCCAACGTGGTGGAACTGTTTGCACACATAATAAACACTATTAGTGCTATTTTATTACTTCTCCATCAGTTGACAAAAATATTTCTATCGAGAGTGAGTCATTCTTCAATTATTCAACTCCAAACGGAATATACATATTCTTATTTTTTTCTTTTCTCTTTCACATTTGGAGTCGAATAACAATCCCCCGGTCATCGTCAGTGTACTCTTTCATCAACAAAGAATATTATTGTATGAATAAATAATTATAATTGAAACGATAAATATTCATGGAAAAGAAATTTTTATTTTTAATGACGACCAGACGATTGTATTTGTGAATTTCTCATTGTCGCTATTGTCACATGCACAAATACAAAGCGCTACTGCTCTCGCTATAAACACAATGAATTTAATCCTTTTAATATTTTCACTTTGCTTTATTTAAATAGACATGCATGAATTAACGAACCCCAACGAGTACACCAAATCAAATATAATACAAAAATAACACCATTTTCATGCAAAAACACAAAGCATTTGTACTCTATAATGTATATACTCTGATTGACCAATTTTTTCTTTATTAATTTTATTTTTCCATTCATATTTGTGTACTCGTGGTAAAAGCACTGTAAATTTTTTTTATCTCAACATGCATTGATTATTTTCTGACTGTATTGAATTAATATCATGCATTATACAAAAAAAAAAAAAATACGACAGGTATCTACGAAACAAAAAGATGAGACGTGTGGTGAGGTTAGTTGGGCGAGGTGAGGTTGATGGTGAATAGGTTGTGGTCGACAAGATATTGGTGACATTGATGTGTAAATGGACAAAATGGCAGATTGGGAGTGTAGGTATTTTCTTGTCATATCATTTTTTTTTTAGGTCAATGGACAAATGGACACTTGGAGATGAATCGACTCCGCGTAAAATGACGACGAGAAGCGCAACAACCGCGTTGATGGAGAGGGCGTAAGAGCGAAAACTTAAATAAGAACGAGCGTGTCGATATATATATTGTTTTATCTCTATATTGTTAATGAAATTTAACATTTAATATTTAAATATATTCAAATGCGATGCCACAATTATGTCTGGTGAACGTAATTAATTTGAAAAGTATGTGAATTGCAACGCTAATGATGAAAGTGGGTCTTTGGAAGAATTTGATTGGACCCTCACGTGAAACTGATAATGACAATGATAATGTTATAATTCATGAGATATGCATGAAGATAAATGATCAATAATTAAATAATGATCAAAATGACACGAGATATATATTTATTAAATTGATATAATCGACCTAAAAATATTGATAAACAAATATATTGTATTACAATATAGCCTAATTTACATTAACGGCGCAGCCAGTGAAGTTGCATTAACCAAGAGCAAGCCGATATTTTTTTGTGTTGTATGAATGTATATGAGTTTGAGATGATTCTTCGAATTCTAATATAATTATTCAGCATTTTTCATTTTGTTTTTTCGAGCATTTATCATATAAAAACAATACCTTACACACAGAAGGATATCGCACAGAGTTTTGCCAGGCCCTTTTTTTTTCGAATAAAAAATACGAAGAAATTATATCAAGGAGAATTATTGGAATAATTGAGACGAGCGTGATGTAATAATAT
>CAJUYH010002156.1:16124-33345 GCA_910591685.1 Galerucella tenella | reverse complement strand
CTTTTTTTTTTTGTTTTGTTTTTGGGGTGACATGGGTGTGTACCATTGACAGCCAATGTGGCAGTGTGACTGGTAGCTCCTGCTTTGTTTGATGCCGTACACGTATACTCGCCCACGTGTCTTGCCACCACAGAATCGATAGCCAACATACTGTGACGTTTGCCAACAGTTATTGTGATGTCAGTGCGATGTTGCGTTAATGGCTCACCGTTGAATGCCCATGCTATATCCAATGGTAAATCGCCTTTGGAGATTGAACACGTTACCGACACGGCGTCGTCCGAATTCGATGGCTCATCACCAAATGCAAATGGAAGTATCTGCGGGATGACTAACGTAGGAAAGACGCGTAAAAAATAACAAACGAGAAAATTGCAAGATAAAAAATATTTTTACGATAAATTCAATGAGAGTTCATTGATTCATTTAATTTCGGCACTATTCTTTCTGCGACACATCGATTACGTAGAGACTGCTGAATAATTGAAGGAGTTGGATTTATCGTGACGGATACAAAAGATAAAGGGTAATGATAATATAACTAATCAATTGACTGTTAGTTACTAAGCTTTAAGGTTTAAACACAAACAAATAAAATTGTGCAATTGACAATGATGCGTGCGTTTTTGTGAATGTATCAACATAATTAGAACATAAAATTGATTTAATTAACGATTAATCAACATAAATACGAAAAGTAAATAGAAATATAATTGGTGTTTTTTTTTTGTTTTGTTTTGGTACTAATACCGTTAACCGCCAATGATGTCGAATGACTGACGTTGCCAGCGCGATTTGTAGCGATACATGTGTAATCGCCCGCGTGTCTTGCCGCGACTGATTCAATGCTGATTGCACTCATATGTTTATTGATTCTCGTTATTGTTATATCCGGATTATTTGAATCAATATCATGACCATTATGGCGCCATACAATTTCCACGGGATAGTCACCCTTCACAATGGAGCACGTTGCCGATACCATATCGCGCCAATTTGCTGGACCGTCGCTCATTGAGAATGGACCGATTTGTGGCGCGACTGCGAGAAAATTTTTCATTTTAATCCAAAAAGAAATAAAGAAATTGTATGAAAATGACAATTGGACAAATTGTGGGGATTCAAAGTGGGATGAATATTGGGATACACGTCTCCTAAAATTGATTTTTCAACATATCTCATACTGTGATTGCTTTAAATTGGTACCATTCACTGCCAATACAGCTGTATAACTCGTTCCACCAGCAGCATTGCTTGCACTGCAACTATACTCGCCAACATGACGCGCGGTAACAGCTTCAATTGTCAATAAACTCACGCGTTTACTAGTATTAACAATAATTATATCAGTATTATCGCGTTTTATTGGGATACCATTGTGCGCCCACTCAATATCAATTGGATAGTCGCCTTTAAGTACGGTACACGTTGCCGTCACTGTATCACTCCAATTAGCCGGCTCCTCGCTGATTACAAACGGCGCTATCTGGGGAGAAACTGTTCACACAATTCGCTCATGAGTTTAACAATAAAAACCGAAATCAAAGGAACAAGTTTATCGGTAGATAAAAATAAAGAGTGTTAGCAATTTCCTGATAATCTTGATTCACCATCCAATGGATTTGTATGGGAAATTGATGCAGGATTGATGTGATAGTGCTATTTTCAAACAAACACAACGATATTAATATATTTAAACCCAAAAATGAAATGATAAAAGATAAAATGAAGCAAAAGTCAAATATCGACTGAAAGTAAATAAAATATGATTTTAATGATGAACGTTGCTATATCCATGAACGAATATTACCATTGACTATTAATGTCGCTGATTGACTGGCAGTGCCAGCACCATTGGATGCCATACATTTATACTGTCCAGCATGGTCCGCTATTGCCGATTCAATGCTGATTACACTCATGTGTTTACTTATTTTATTTATCACAATGTCACGTTGATTATTATTAATTGATTGATTGTTGTGTCGCCATGATATCTTCATGGGATAATCACCCTTTAGTATAGTGCATGTCGCGGATACGGGTTCACCCCAATTTGCTGGGCTGTCAGTGAACGCAATTGTTCCTATTTGCGGTGGAACTAAAAATACGGAAGAAAAAAAATATAACAAAGTATCCTAATAATTCCTACTTGTAACAAAATAAATATTTTTTATATGCTGTCAATTGTCGTCCCTCGTCGCACTACATTAATGGAAAAGGACGTGAAAATATATTGGGAAGATTTTGGAAACGGTGGAAAATGTCTCACGACACATCTAACAATTATACACCAAATTTCATCAACTATATTTTTTCATTCCTGTATACCATTGACAGCTAATGCAGATGAATAACTCGTCCCACCAGCAGAATTGCTCGCAGTGCATGTGTACTCTCCGGCATGTCTTGCTGATACACCATCGATCGTTAATAGACTAACACGTTTACTCGTGCTAACAATTGTTATATCCAAATGATCGCGTGTGATCGGTTCACCATTCAATGCCCATTGTATATCAATGGGAAAATCACCTTTGAGAACGGTGCATGGTGCAGTGACAGTATCACCAGCATTGGCTGATTTTTCACCAAATACAAATGGAGCAATCTCAGGCGCAACTGTACGGAAATGGAAGAGGAACAAATGATGAAAGTGTAATTGGAACATGACAAGTATTTCTTATCAATGAGGACGTTTCGTAGAACTTGTCGCACATACAATTGTATTTAACGGAAAAATAAAAGACAGCAGTATTCGATAGCTACAAAATGTACCGTTGACAGCCAATGAAGATGAATAACTTGTTCCTCCTGCGACATTGCTCGCAGTACACGTATATTCCCCGGCATGTCTTGCTGACGCCCCGTCAATAGTCAATATACTGACGCGTTTGCTCGTGCTAACAATAGTAATGTCCGAATGATGGCGCGTGATCGGTTCACCATTCAATGCCCATTGAATATCAATGGGAAAATCACCTTTAAGAACGGTGCATGGTGCTGTGACAGTATCACCAGCATTAGCAGGTTTCTCGCCAAATACAAATGGTGCAATCTCCGGTGCAACTGAATATACGGAAATGGAAGAGGAAAATACGATGAAAGTATAATTAGGAAAAACGATGAACATTTTTTGTTCGTAGAACCTGTCACACATTCTCTTCAATACAATTTAAAAGCAAACCACAAATATTTTCATATTCGAATTGTAGTACCATTGACTGCCAATGATGCTGAATAACTTGTTGCACCAGCGATATTGCTCGCTGAGCACGTGTACTCGCCAGCATGTCGCGCTGACACCGCGTCAATTGACAGTACACTATTACGTTTGCCAGTGCTACCAATTGTTATATCATTATTATTCATTGATATTGGTTCACCATTTAATGACCATTCAATTGAAATTGGATGGTCGCCTTTGATAATTGTGCACGTTGCCGTTACAGTTTCATCCCAATTGGCTGGTTCATCACCAAATTTAAATGCTGCTATTTCAGGACGAACTGTCAACCGTTAGGAAAACAGGAGAGAAAAAAATTGAGTAATGACGATGAATATGGAACAATTAAAATAATTAAAAGCGTCAGGATTAAGGTTGGTATACTGAGGGAAAAAAGTTTCGTAGATAGCGATCGAATTTTTTTAATCTACAACATACTCTTTAACTATTAATTTGTTTGGATATTTTTTTTATTATTCTTTCTTATTGTGTATGTACCATTCACCACTAATGATGCGGAATAACTTGTGCCACCGGCCGCATTGCTCGCCATACAGGTGTATTCACCAACGTGACTGGCAGTGACACCATCAATAGTCAACAAACTGACACTTTTGCCCGTGCCAATTGTTATATCTGGATAATTATGAGGTAATATTGGTTCACCATTAAGAGCCCATTCGATTCCAATTGGCCGATCGCCTTTTATTACTGTGCATGTAGCAGTCACTGTGTCGCCCCAATTGGCTGGCTCGTCGCCCATAATAAATGGCGCTATTTGTGGCGCGACTGATAAACCAATGAAAATTGTCAAAACCCAACCGAGAAATTGTGATTGAGGAGAATGATCACTTTTGTTGTAATTGTTTTTGTTATGAGGGAGTTGGGAGTGTATTTGTTGTTTCGTAGATCACCTGAAGCATCTTGACAATGAATAAAATATCAAATATATACCGTTAACTGTCAATGCGGCGGAGTAACTGATACCACCAGCGGCATTGCTGGCACTGCATGTATATTCTCCGGCATGACTTGCTGATACAGCGTCAATCGTAAGTAAACTCACACGTTTTGTCGTACTAATTGTTATTCCCGGATGATTATTATCGATCGGTTGACTGTTGTGCGACCACTCAATTTCAATTGGAAAATCACCTTTGAAGATGGTGCATGTAGCAGTTACTGCATCGCCCCAATTTGCTGGCTCATCGCCCATTACAAAGGGAACGATCTGAGGAGCAACTAATACAACCGATAATTGTTAAATATTTAAATTATTAATATATTTTGGCAGTTGCAAAGAATAATTCGCGTTATCGAGTCGAATTTCCTTGAGTTGATGCTGCTTCTTGGATGGAGACATTTGGAAGTTTAGAAAATAAGATTGGGAAATGAATGGCTGGATTGATTGATTAAAGTTTACAATAGCGATCTTGATTGTGGAAGAATGGAAACGTACCATTGACAGTTAATGTTGCGGATTGACTGGTTGCACCAGCGATATTCGATGCTGAGCATGTATAATCGCCCGCGTGTCCAGCGCCAACTGAATCGATGCTGAGAATACTATTTTTTCGCGTGGTAGCAACGAGATTGATGTCTGAACGATCGCGACGTATTGGTACGCCATTTAGTGCCCACGCGATGTCAATAGGTAAATCTCCTTTTAATACTGAGCATGGAACACTTATGGACTCGCCCCAATTAACGGGACCGTCGGCCATTGTAAATGGTGCTATTTGAGGTGCGACTGAAAGAGATGACTGTCTTCTATTAGAAATTGATAGAATCGATATAAAATATTGAAATGAATAGGACGGAATAATGAAAAAATTGCACGGTCGAGTATGATAACGGAAAACATCAAACCCAACAAAATTCAACAGAGGAATGATATGAGTGTTAGGTCAGGTCAGAGTAAAATAACATTGTAAAAGAAAAATAGGAAGGAAATATGCAAATTATTAAATTGAAATGATGCAATCTAATTAGTGATATATATACATAATATATATATGTATATATTAGCGAGAAAAAAAAGTAATCGTATACCGTTGACTGTAAGTTCAGCTGAATAACTGGTAGCACCAGCTCCATTGGAAGCCACGCATGTATATTCACCCGCATGACTTGGACTCGCCGCATCAATTGATATAAAACTGTTGCGTTTAGTAATTGTCAATTGTATATGAGGATTGTCATTGGCAATTGGAATACCATTGAGTGCCCATGATATTTCCAACGGCACATCGCCACTTACAATAGTGCATACAGCTGACACGGATTCACCCCAATTAACCGCTTTATCCGCCATCTCAAAGGGAGCAATGCGTGGTGGTACTGCATTTTTGATATGTTAGCCATCAAGAGAGAGAAAAAAATTATTGAAGAATATTCTAACACGAAAGTATCACTCGGAATATTGATTGTCATAATCGTCGTTGTCATCGTCATCGTCATATTTTGTTAATGCAGAAAGTTGGATAAGGGAATGCAAGTGAAGCCTCCATTTTGGGATAATCATCGAGTTGTAATATATGTATATATTTATGTGAGTGAATTAATTAGTATTCATGCACGCAATTGCACCGGAAGCTGATCTTTTACGACACATAAACGCGTACCATTGACTGACAAATCGGCGGAATGAGAAGTAGAACCAGCGGTGTTACTTGCGCTACAGGAATAAATTCCAGCATGACGCGCTGCAACTGATTCAATTGTCAGTGTACTTGCTCTTGAGCCACTCTTCCTCACCACCAAATCGCGATGCAGTTGATGATGTTGTTGGCTATTAATATCACTATTAACTATTGATCTGCCATTATTAATATCCATATCTATTGGTACACCATTGAATGACCATGCGATGTCCACTGGTAGATCGCCTTTTATAACAGCACATTGAACAGTCGCCATATCGTCAGCGTTTGCTGCCTCATCACCGAATGTAAATGGCGATATTTGCGGTGCAACTGCAAATTTTCAATTACGCCACCGAATAAAAAATAAATAAATTCTTTATTTACTCTACGGCCGCCATTTTGAGGGTCTGGATAATTTAAATTATGGAATTGTGACTAGGAAATTGTGTTGTATATATAGAGATAGAATTACAGAAGCTCATGAGATGGCGTTCGCGTCAGTTTGAAGCCGTCTCTTCGTTAAAAGCGTTTAAAAATAAATTATTACGATGTATTTCAAAATTTATTAGATGCATCAGAGTTTTTTCGTATGTCCCACGCGCGACTTGCGTGCACTGATAATTATATTTGTTTCATATGTCCAAATAAATGAATAAAACTTTACATGATGGAAACCAATATAAAAGCTACCATTGACCGCGAGCACAGCGGTATGACTGTCGATTCCGGCCGCGTTTGTTGCTATGCACTTATATCTTCCTGCGTGTCTCGCTGATACACTGTCGATGCTCAAAAAGCTGACCCTTTTATTACTATTCACAATCGTTATGTCACCACGATCGTGATGATTAATTGGCTGATCATTGAATGTCCATGTTAGGTTGACAGGCAAATCGCCTTTGATGATTGTACATGATGCTGATAACATTTCTTCTGAGTTCAATGGATCATCACCAAATGAAAATTGAAGTACTTGTGGCGCGACTGCGAATTACAACGCACGTATTTCCATAATAGTTATTATTAATAGACGATTAAAAATGAATCACGTAATGGAATTATAAATGAGTGGGATGAAGGTGAGTTGAAGGATAAATTTGAAAGGAAAATGAGAAAGTATAAAGATAAAAAAGTGGAAGAAGAAGATGATGACGATGATGATGATGAAAAAGAAATAGAAGGAGCAGCACTTCCTAATAATTCACGTCCACGTCTTTGAACAGAAGAATATTTCGTGATCGTGCAGGGGGAATAAATAGACATCAAAAAATGATTAGCGCATTATTTTGAAATAAAACTAAGTAAATGAAAACTAATCTGATAGAATTAAAAGCCAAATATTGATATTGATAATATATATAATGTGGCCCCGCACCATTAACAGTTAGTTGCGTCGAATATGATGATGTCCCTGCCGCGTTCTCGGCCGTGCAAATATAATCGCCCGCATGTTTAGCCGTTATTGTTGATATCATTAACATGCTAACACGATCCGCGACTTTTTTAGCAATAACACCGGACGAGCCGCCAATATCCCTGCCAGGATAATTCCAACGTATTGCAAGTGGTAAATCGCCAGTCGGTACAATGCATTGAAGATTTGCAAATTCACCGGCATTCATGGGCAGCTTTGTAAATGCAAACTGTTGTACCGTTGGTGGCACTAAATAAATCAATGGTGATGATGAGAAAGAAGTACCATCATACCAGTTTATCTATTTCTTCCTTAGGTATTTTTTTTATAGATACGACGCAAATTGTACCAGTCAACGTATTTGAAAATCTCTTTCGAAAAATCCTTCAAAATATTAACGAGATGTAGAGAAGAAAGACGATAGAGAGATTGAGAGTAAGTAATCTTTGTTGAGCACAACTGCTATGTAGAGAGATACAAAAAACAGCTGGAATCGCGCAGGTATAAGTTGAGCGTGGGGGCACTTCGTTTCACGTATATATACGTATATATAAAGTGAAGGTGAAGTAGAATGTGTATGCGGTTATAGAACGACGGCAGGTGGTGTTCGCATTAAGATTTGTGCCCACCTGCCCGCACCACAGACTCCTCACTAAGAGCCAGGACATTCCATGTCCCACTCATTTCATAAGGATATGTTTACCTATATATGTATATAAGTTGTAATTCTTATATATGTATTGCTGTAAAAAATATTGTTACCATATCTAATAATATTCATGTAGACAAAATTAATTATATAATTGTCAGGGTATGATTTCAGAGTAATATTATTATCCTGAAAAAAAAAGACATTGAATATTTGTTATGGACGACAAGAGAGAATAAGATTTATATTTGTATTCTGCAAATAAGTGTTTCACTGTGCGGGCTACCACTCGGATTTTATTATACAGTCCGACAATGCAGGTCGTTTAATGTGACTTAGCCACTTAAATTGCTTGCTTGTAATATGATGGTACAATAAAAAAAAACCTCCACATAGAAATTATTGAAATGGAAATACATTACTCGTAATATATTTGACTCTTTGTATTTTTCATCACGTGGTGATATGAATGAATTGGTTTCGTTTGATTTTTCGAAGACTAAAATACGGGAGATAAACGCAAACGGATAAAAAAAAGTGAATATTAATATTCACAGAAACGTTATTTTCAATAATATGGAAAAAAAAACTAATGCTTATAAAGGTCATGTAGATGAAAAACGTCTTTTTCGGCTGCTGCCTGAATGGATATCCATCATAGATAATGGAAGTATCTTAAAAATAGCTGGACCAAAAAAATAAAAAATTTATAGGGAGTTAATTGTTATCGAGTTAATAATAAATTGTTATATCAAATTTTTTTTCGACTTTTGGTTCGGCATAAAATAACAATATACATTTTCAGAAAAAATACATACATTATATTTAGACGAAAAAAAAATATAAGCTCGGTCATCTCAGGAGTGGCTTGATAAAAAAAAACTCCGAAATTTTGCACATAGCATAAAAATGTTGAAGGGATCATTAACTGCTATGGGACCTTTTTACTCGATTTTTATATAGTGAGAAAATGACGTTTATCTATATTCTGGGGAAATTGCATGTATGAATGCGTACATCCCATTCTGATAACGCGTAACGTATCGCCGATGTCAACAAACATCGCTAGGTAATGTTTGTTATTGAAATTATATAAAATTATTCAAATAATCCATACAATCAATAAGATAATCGTGATGAAAAGTACTGGGCGAGTCTTCTTCCTAAATAGTTTTAATTCAGAAAGTTATTCTACTACATAAACTCTCTTGTCGTCCAATGAAAAAAATCCCGTGACATCAAAAATAAAATAAAATATGATTATCATATGTTTTTTCAATAATAAAAAAAAAACAAAGTATCTGTAAAGGATAGTATTCAAAATAAAAAATTGATTTAGTTTTTTTCATGAAATTCAATGAATATAAATTTCATTATAATTTTAATTTTTGAATGACGAAAAATAACTTATGTTTATATTTGTAATTGAATAAAATTTCGACACTCACCCATTACTTGTACTTCTAATGTTCCGCGTGCGCTATAACCCTGTGCATTGCGTGCAACACACGTGTACGTTGCTTGATCGCTGTGACGTTCAACATTTTCGATGATCAATGTGCCATTTGGAAATACTTTTTGCTTGCGGTTGATTGGCAATACGCGTGTATCACGTTCCCAAACGATACTTTCAATTGGATAACCAGCAACGGGGCAGGTAACACGAAGAGTTTCACCAGCGACAATTGCTTTCTTGTCCATATGACGAATGAATGGCAATCCGTAGACATTGAGACGCGCTGAATGTTCCGCCGCTCCAACCTAAATACAGTTAAAACAGAAAAGACATACATATATATTTATATATATTTATATATATATATAGTTTCAAGCAATATATGAAATGCTGTTGGATAATTGAACCTACCTTTGACGCAGCAATGCATTTATAAAGTCCGCCATCGTTTGTATGAATGCTCGAGATATTCAAGTGCGAAACGACATCGCCATTAACTTTAACGTACTGTCCAACTTGAAGACGCTCTGTATTTGAAAGACGTTTCCCATCGAGTTCCCATGTAATTTCCGGTGTCGGATTTCCGCTTGCAACACACTTGAGAAACATGCTTGGTCCGGGTTGAAGAGTTTCCTCGGTAAATGCCTGTTTGATTTGTGGTGGTTCGACTGTTTGCATTGGAAAAGTACAAACACAATTTCTAATTTATTCACAAAACAAAAAATCAATTTAATTCTAGTGTGCAAATATTTTTATATCGTCTCACATCGTCCTCCAAGTTTCAATTCCGCTGTTGATTGAGCACTCTCTTGATCATTTCTAACAAAGCATTGGTACATGCCCTTGTCCTCTTTTTTAACACTTTCAATTCGCAAAACTGCATCCTCATGGCCCAATGGTTTTCCGTCTTTCATCCATGATATTGTTTTAATGGGATTGCCACGTACATTGCATGTAAATGTTGCTGGTCGGCCAAAGTCAACAGTTTGTGTTCTCGGTTCGATTTCTGATGCCAATGGGGCGGTGACAGTCAAAACCGTTTCAACGCTCTCGCCACCAACTGAATTATTCACAATGCATAGATATTTTCCCGAGTCTTCAACGCGCGCCTCTCTGATTATCAGTGTTCCGCTCACTTGACGAACGCGTTCAGTTAATTGTACTGGCTGCCTTCGGGTTGTTCCATCAATAAATTTGTACCATCTGCAACAGAAGTAATGAAACAAAATAGAAATTAGAAAAGACAATTAATAAGGAAAACCTAATGACAAACAATTCTATTTCCTTTTTCTTTATTTCATTTCAACACTTTATACAACGCCAATATTTTCATTTCTCCTCAATGATTAGACTTTAAAGATCTCTTCTTCAGATATTTCAATATTTGTCTTTGTGTTGTGGACAAAGTTAATGAGGAAACAAAAAAAACTGCGATGATGTTGATGTGAGACGCGCGACACGCGACAATTTTACGCGTGTATACCTAGATGTCGGTGATGGAAATCCTTGTGCCGAGCACGCTAACGCCAATGATTCGCTCACAACCCCATGATATTTATTCAGACCATCCCCAGTACTCTTTGGTGCTGTATGACCCGATGGTTCTGAAATTAAAACGGTCCGAAAGGCTCTCTCTCACTCTCTCTATTTCATTTTTTATTGTTCACCATCATCAGCATTCTACTCTTAAAAATTAAATACCTGCGAAAAAAATTAACTTATTATCTAATTACGTACCACAAATTTGTTATTCACATTTCACTGGAAACCGTTGCTTATATGACTATGTCAAACCAATAATAAATAGATATCAAAGTTTGTACAGTACCTTGTGTTCATGGTGATGATCTTTTATTGTTGTGGACTCGACAAAGTAACAATAAAAGCACAAAGCGACATGCAAAGCTGTGCCAACAAAATTTGTATTCAAAAGAAAAAAACATAAAGTATCATATATAAATATGAAGGGCTACCTGGAAATCGGAGTTGGATTTCCCTGAATTGAATGTCCGAGTGCTAAATTTTGTCCCTGCGGTAAATGAACAATTTCACCGCCCTCGAATTTTTTCCCAGATGTACGCGGTGCTATTTTAACGTTGCTCTCTGCGAAAATACGGATTGCCAATTCCCTAATGCGAATTTAATCATTCAATATACCTGATAACTGGAACAGGTGACCCCTGAACAGCGCAATCGAGTGCCACAACACGGAAAATAAGTACACCAACTAGTTTTCCACCGTCATAACGTTCTCCGGCTACCCGCGGCGCAACATTAGAGTTTGGTTCTGCAAAGTCCCAACAATAAGATCGGTGAGAACCAACCGGCATTCATGCATTGATTGTAAATGATAATAAATCCCCCCCCCTTCTACAAACGAGACAGGATACCACCAAACGAGTGAACTAACAATCAGTATACCTGAATATAGGTGCTGGGAAACCTTGAACAGGACATGTTAACCCAACTGGCTCTCCTACATCAAGCATCCTCTTCATTCCATTGCTTTCCTTGTCACGAACATTAGGTGGGACACTGCCACTAGGTTCTGCAATATTGTCACGATAAAGTCTAAAGACGCTCGCGCCGACACGAAAAATATATTATAAAAGTAGAAAGAGTGTATGTTGCTATAGAATGAAATCTCAAATTGTGCTGCGATATGTAAAGACGAAGGGGTCAAGAACCGAGATATGAAAACATTCAGCCTTTTGTTAAAGACCTCAAACGTAGACGTCTTGTAATATCTGGACATTGCACTCGGCGCACACAAGTTAAAAGACGCGAATGGATATACATCAGTGGATCGATATACCCCTAGCCTCTCTCATTCAGCATGAATGACGCGCGTCTCTCACCTATAGAATGGTGGTGGACTCGCCTGAGCCTCACACACCAACGTCAATGATATTCTTTGTGGCATTTGCAATTCGTCGAATTTGGATCTGGGCGGCAGACGTGGTGGACTACTGCCAATTGGTTCTACAATGAATCCAATTTGGTTTAGCTGAATGACAATTTATTTAAATATTATTTATGGCCGATTGAAGGCTAGGAAAGGGTATATCTGACGCGCATCACTCCCAATAATTTATTTGGACAATTAACTAACCTACCTGAATATTGGCAACGGATTTGCCTGAGCCTGACAGAGCATTGTCACAGCTGAAGTTTTTGATGTTGTCAAGACAGTTATTTTTGCCGTGGGTGGAATACGCGGCGCCGCACCATTAACTGGTTCTACATAAACACATGCAAACGAAACAAAGAACTGTGACAACATGAGAGATTACGTCAAGAATTACTGAAAACACACCTGAAAGCCGGCGCAGGGTACGCTTGAGCGTCGCACAACATTCGTAATTCTTTGCTGTTTAACACATCGAAGGACTCGGATTTGGCGGATCTCGGAAACTTTGGCGATACTTTGCCCACTGGCTCTGTTATAAATCGTTTTGAAATAATCTATTTAGCACACCAAAATGTTCGTTTATTATTTTACCTGAACGATGGAACAGGGTAGGCCTGTGCCTGACACAAAGCAACAATATTACTGCTGGTTGTTCTCTCCATTAAGCTGCCTTTCTCACCGACAATTGACGGCGCTTTAGTCCCTACTGGTTCTGTTAAAACAATCGACATGTGTCTCATTGTCAATATGCTCTTAACATAACTAACCTGAACGCTGGAGTTGGGAATGCCTGAGCGTCACAAAGCAGAGTTGTTTCAATGCCATTTAGCACTTCGAAGGAATTAGTTTTGGCGGATTTCGGGAATTTTGGTGAAACGCGACCGGCAGGATCTGGTAAAGACGATAAAACGAATGTAGATTAAATAATTTACCTGAACAAGGGAACAGGGTAACCTTGACCATGACATGGAATCACAATGTCTATGCCACCGCGTCGCTTCATAGAACTTCCCTCCTCCCCCTGAATTGCCGGAGCTTTACTTCCCACTGGTTCTAATAAACCCGAAAATCACATTGAATATATAATAGAAATAAAAAATTACCGGAAATTTGGAACTGGGTATCCCTGAGCTGGGCAAGACATAACAACACTTGTATTAGCCGCTTTAGCTTTCCAACCGCCTCTCAATTCACCAATTACTGCCGGTGCTTTGCTCCCAACGGGCTCTAATAACATATGGGCAAGCAACTCCATATGAAATATCATAGCGATTGGTAAATATATATATATATATATAGCGTGCTAAATTACCTGAATGCGGGCACGGGAAAACCTTGAGCTGGACATGGCATCACTAAATTCGATTTAACGCGTTTATCCAACCACCATGATGCCTTCATTTCACCAGTGAATGCCGGGGCTTTGCTCCCAACTGGCTCTATCAATATCACGATACAATGAAAATTGTACCAATAATGATAACGTAACTAATTAATGAATGTAAAAACAACAATTTACCTAAACGCCGGAACTGGGTATGCCTGAGCAGGACAACTCATGACAACAGTGGAGCTTTCAATTTTCTCAAACCACCATCCCTTCATTTCTCCCATGAATGCAGGAGCTTTAGTGCCAACAGGTTCTAAAACCGTCACCCGAAACATACAATAGTACGCGCAATTAATAAATGAATTACCTAAAGGAAGGGAGAGGATATCCCTGCGCCGGGCATGACATGACAACACTTGAATTTTTTTTCTCTTGTAACCACCATCCCTTGACAATTCCGATGAACGCTGGTGCTTTAGTTCCAACGGGCTCTAACAAATCGAGTCATGCAAATTGTTTGTGTATCGATAAAAGTTTGCTCAAAGCAAATGTCGAAGCTTGTGGCAATGTGTTAAATAAAGCGAAAAAAAAGCTACAGTAAACAAAACAAAATGGGTTACCGAAACGCTGGAACAGGGTATCCCTGTGCCGGACATGTCATGACAATATGCGAGCCCGAATCTTGTCTCATCCATCCACCTTTAAGGATTCCCGTCATTGCAGGTGCTTTGCTGCCAACCGGCTCTACGCAATACAACACAAAAAGAAAAGATAAAAAAAAAAAGAATGAATATTTATTGTCGCTACCTCGATACCGGGATCGGATGCCCCTGCGCATTACATGCCATGCCCAATTCCGCACCCTCTCGTCTCAGGAAGAAGAATGACTTGACATCGCCAAGAAACGCGGGGGCCTTGCTGCCAACTGGGTCTGAATTATAGACATATCATTTGTCAAGTCGTCACTTCCCACTTGATTAATAAACAAAGTCGAATTTGTCCCCCTGACCCATTATCCCTAACAAGCTGTATGAATAATTGACAATCTCAGTGTCACTAACACTTCTGACCTCACCATCCTATCCCTCTTTCTCTCTCACTCCCTTTATTCCACTCTCTCGCAATCTCGCAATATTCTATGGATAAATTATCCTACCTAGTTAATGGCGGTGGATGCGCTTGGGCATTGCAGGAAATACTGACGATGTCATTCCTTCCACGTGTTAGCAGAGTGATTTTGGCTTCACCGGAGAACGCGGGAATTTTGCTACCCACGGGCTCTAAAGACAAGTGATAAAATGGCGATATAAAAAAAAATATGTGTAACAACCAATTTACCTAGTAACTGGTACAGGGCTTCCCTGTGCGGCACAAATCATCGCCGTGTCTTGGCTCTCATGTCTCCCTATAGTACGACTCAAATCATCTGATGATAGTGCTGGCGATTTTGCACCAACTGGCTCTGCAATGTTTTTATCCGCGATTCGTCAAACGTGAATTATTATAAATATATTAAATAATCAACAAAATTGCTCGAATAATATTGAATATACCATGTATATATAAAACAAACTAATTGGATTCAATTAATTTGCTCGGGGCAGGGTCACCAGCACTGGAATCACGAAACTATTCCCTCCCGGTGGGTTTAATAATTAATTCGCATTGCGGTTACCTGGCAATAGGGGCGGGACTTCCTTGCGCGTTACACTGAAGCGATATGTCAACGTCTTTACGTCTCGCATAACCACTGAACGAGAGATCACTCGAGAATTTTGGAGCCTTCAATCCAACAGGTTCTAAGACATTAACAACTAAATTGTAAAGGATTGCATAATCAAACAATAACGATTACCGGGACAGGGACTATATTCATTGATCACGTCTTCGTAAATTCTATATACGATGAATATCAAGGTCATTACCTCGCTTTTGGTGCAGGACTTCCCTGAGCATTGCACTCTAATGTTATCTGTGAACCCGCACGCTTTGTCCATGCACTCAGAGAATTCTCGCTGGAGAATTTTGGTGCTTTTAATCCAACCGGTTCTAATGGCACAATGGACTTTCATTAAATAAAAAAAAAAAGAAAACCTACAAAAATTCAGCATGAATAATTCGGAAGAATTGGCAACTGTTGACGCAACTGACCTGGGACCAGGGTAACCCATAAATAGTATCGCACAAATAATAAATAAAAATGATTAACAATGTGGCCTGTGAGTTGAGGAGGATTACCTTGTCATTGGTGCTGGACTACCTTGGGCGTTACACATGAGTGCAACATGTGACTCTTTTCGTCTGGAAAACGTACGAGACTCATCGTCGCTGGAGAAAGATGGTGGCTTGAGGCCCACGGGTTCTAAACGACAAAAAAATAATAGCCTTCATGCTATTCATTCTAATTGTTTTTTTGCACTTCCAATTCAATTTTGATGCATACCTATAAATGGGCACGGGGAATCCCTGCAGGGGACATGTTAAACTCGTCGTGTCGCTTGAATGAACATCCAACCACTCGACTTTGCGATTAGCTGGTAACTTAGGTTTCGCGCTTGTACTCGGCTCTAAATGGAATTTCAATTAAAAATACCATTAAAAAAAAAATGAAATAAAGTGTCGGTTTAACCGATTTAGACTAGAGATAAAAAAAAGAATGAGGACAGGGGATCCTCTTATAGTTAGGGCCACCTCAGCATCATTAACCTATATGAAGTTTAATATCACGTGTATGTAACATCGTTTGACAATGCAAGTAAACGATCGGCGAATGAATAGAAGACGTCAGTAACATCATCCACTTCTTTTATTCAGATAAAAGTCGAGTAGATCCTCCCTCGCCACCACACACATATGTATATAAAATCTCTCGAATATGCCTTTGGCACTGCGCCCAGATATCCATATAATCGCTCATACTCTATTCTACTTTATCAAGACGATCAGACGGAGATAAATCTCGAAAGAGCCTCACCTAGATAGTGGTACAGGATAACCCTGCGCTGGGCACATCAATGTCAATGATCCGCTTGAGCGCGACTCCACCAATTCGATCTTGCGATTTGTCGAAAGTTTTGGCTTTGCACTTGCGCTTGGCTCTATTCAAAATAAATAAACGAAAATTCATTCATTTACTAACCGTGTAATGGGTACAGGGAAACCTTGACCCGGGCACGTTAACGCCACCGCTGACGATCTCGTTGTCGGTTTTACGACTTTAATATCGTCATTCGTGAACTTTGGCTTTGCACTGGATACCGGCTCTAATTATATATATATATATGTATATATATATAAATTGAAATGAGAGAGATTAAATGACAAGCAACGAAGCAAGAAAACCACCTGAGACAGGGACTCCCCCTAATTGTCGTACATGAACATTATAGAATGAAAGGGGAGAACGAAAAATTCTCATGACTAACCGTGTAATTGGCACCGGAAACCCTTGAGCGGGACATGTCAGTGACACCAAGGTCGAGGTCGGCGTTGGCATTAACACCTTAATATCGGCATTGAGAAACTTTGGTTTCGCACTGGTTACAGGTTCTACAGGTTGGAATAACAAACAGAAACAAGAACAAAAAAAA
>CAJUYH010002156.1:0-16024 GCA_910591685.1 Galerucella tenella | reverse complement strand
AAAAAAAATAAGAATGATTGTGAACAACTTCACTGATAACTGACGAACTATTAATAATTGCCTACCTAAATGCGGGAACGGGGTAACCTTGCGCGGGACAAGAGAGCGTAGCAATTTCCTCTAAGTTCACAGTCGCTTCAAGTGTTCTCACCGATACTCCGGAAAACTTTGGCTTAGCACTTGCCATTGGTTCTATGTGAAAAAATTTTCGGGCTCTTAAATATTAAAACGACTTCTTCAAACAAAATCAATTGATCAATTTTACCTGAATGCTGGCACAGGAAAACCTTGAGCTGGACACAAAAGTGGCGTGGATACATTGGGATAAACACGGGGATTTGTCGACTTCACGTCCAGTGACGTCAATTTGGGCTTCGTGCTTGAAACCGGTTCTAGATCAAACGATTGAACATCCCATAAAATAATCCCACAAGGTCACTCTCACAGAACAAGCGTTCGAAAATAGAATGCAATCAAGTTTTTCTACGTTATCCAACAGGACTTACTTGAAAACTGGGACAGGGTATGCCTGAGCTGGACAATGAAGAGTCACGCCACGACCATCAGATACGTCAAATGTACGACTCTTGTCAATTGTCGAGAACTTGGGTCTCGCCAGGCCAACAGGTTCTACGATTCAACCCCACGTAAAATTTATCAGTGGCAAATAATAAATGGCATTATTTATTCAACCGGGACAGGGCTTTTTCCTAAATTAAACCTACCTAAATGTTGCAACTGGATATGCTTGAGCGGGACAAAGCATTGTGAAACTTGAGTCCTTGATAATGCGCACACCAATATCATTTACTGACGGAAACTTGGGTTTCGAACTCGAGGCAGGTTCTGAAGATCAAACAGAAATAAAAAAAAAACGAAATAAAAGGGACTTCACTCTATACCCATAAAATGAAACAATAATAAATGCTGGAAGAGGATTCCCATAATTGCGTTATATAAGTATATATAATTCCAATGTTGCTTCACATATTTGTGATGGTATCCAGCACACCATTTCATTTATTAATAAACCTACCTATAGAGTGGCACTGGAAAGCCTTGCGCGGGACACATAAGAGTGACGCCATTTCCCAAACCCACTGCGAATCTTAGCAGATCACTCGGACCGGATATCTGCGGTCTGCTACTCGACGCAGGCTCTGCATGTGATATAGAATATATACAAAAACAAATGTTTCAAAGCGCGGACGCATATTTTATTACCTGTATGATGGGACGGGGAAGCCTTGAGCCGGACATAGTACGGTCATTGCACCGCCTAGCGATACTCTGAATGCTTGTGAGTCAGCCAACGTTGGAAATTTTGGTCGGGCACTCGCTACAGGCTCTATATATGCACATATTGACGACGTCAAATAAAAGTGGAGTGAAAGGATATAGGCGGCAAGTAGCTATTGCGGTATTTGTGAGTGAAAGAAATATGAAACACGCAAGTGTCGGAACCGCATTTTGTATTTATTATTTGTTTTTTGTTTTGTTAGTTTTCAATGAGAAACGAGAATATGAAGAAAGACGAGTTGCATTGACACATTTATGTACCTGAATGCTGGAACGGGAAACGCCTGGGCGGGACAGAAGATAGTTTGCGTGTGACTTTGGTGTATGGTGAAGGCGCGCATTGTATCAGTCATGGGAAATTTTGGCCTGGCACTTCCTACCGGCTCTGCAGTATACAATGTCATCAGCGCGCATTAAATGTCACAACCGATCATATTGAGACATTCCATAGCGCCGCCAAACGAAACAAATCAATACAAGAACAGAGAAATCTACTAAGGTGTTGAAGTTATGATACGTTTATTTTTATCCTTTCGATTTTAATTACCTGAAAGCTGGTACAGGATATGCCTGAGCCGGACAGAAGAGTGTGAGAGGTTCATTGACATTCACCGCGTAAGCTCGCAGTTTTTCCGTCATTGTGAACTTGGGTTTAGCACTCGCAATTGGTTCTACACATATACGAGTGTATGTAGTAAAAAATGATAAAAAATTAAAGAAAAATAATAATAATACACAATAATTGTAACGGGTTTCTGTCATTCTCTAACATGGAATGAGAAGTTCGTGGTAATATTCTTTTCTTTTTTTTTCCCCCACATTTATAACGTTTATTTTTTTGGCGCCTACCTGAACGCTGGTATGGGAAACGCCTGCGCCGGACAGAAGAGCGTCTGTATTTTGTCGAGGCCAATAGTATATGTGCGAGATGTGTCCGTCATCGGAAATTTTGGTCTCGCACTGGCGACAGGCTCTACATACGGAATAACGAATGAAATGAAAGCAGCGCGAAACAGCAATGAAAAAGTATATAAGGTGGAGAGAGGGGCATAAAAAGAAAGGAAGAGATAGAAGAAAAAGAAAAAAAAAGAGAGAAAGAAGGAAAGAGAAATAAAAATTGTTTCAAGATATATACAATGGAACACGAAACAACGCGAGAAGCAAGCAAAAGAGAAGCATGACATTCATCCACGCAAAATGACGGAAAGTGTGACCTGAATTTATAGAGATTAATTTTGCACTTTGTGTATTTTTTCTTTTCATATTTTGTTTTCGTTGCTTCATCATATAAACAGTGTTGAAATGAAACACGTCTATTTATATACCTGAAAGCTGGAACAGGAAATGCCTGAGCTGGACAAAACAGTGTCAAGGGTTCATTGGAGTGTACCGTATAAGTACGTGAATTCTCCGTCATGGTAAATTTTGGTTTTGCACTAGCAACAGGTTCTATATTCAAAAAGAAAATGAATAACAACAATGAATAATCATCACTGCATGCTCTAATTCAACCTTTCATTCGTCTTTTCGTTCCCTCGTCCATTCAAAATAAATGGGCTTTCTCAACTGCAAGTGAATGTCCAAATAATAATTCCGAAATTCACTAACGAAATATATACCTGATTATATAGCAATAAATTCAATGGCAATTTAGTAATAGCAACAGTAATAGTAGTAGAAGTAGTAGTAGTATCAGTTGTAGTAATAAAAAACAGCCATTAAATTATATCACGACAAGTGTTAATATTCTGCTTACCAGTGTTCTCAACAAAGGTATAAAATTATTACGTGACGCTATCACCATATGTAGATAAGAAATGAATAAATAATAATAAAAAAAAATTAATAATGACAGTTGTGGATACGCGCGCTGGGAGTAAGAGAGAAAGAACGAGAGAGGTAGAAATGACGATTAAACTTACTTGTACATGGGAACGGGGAATCCCTGCGCAAGGCATAACAACGTCACCGAACCCTCCATCGTCGTACGAAAACTCCTTGAGTCGTCGATTGTCGGGAACTTGGGCCTCGCCATCCCGACTGGCTCTAAATAATTTTATACGCACCATATTCCACGGACTCGAATACGACAATCTCTCTTTCTCACTCCCTCTCTACCATTATCATTATTACTATTATTATTTATATTATATTATTATTATTATTATTATTATTTTGCTCATGGTAAACAGGGAACCCCTGTATTGAGCGTTATTATTTTTCATGTTTAGTTTTGGAACTAAAAAGATGAAAAAAAAAAAAAGAAAAAAATGCCTCAGCCTTTCGTCCAGATCCAACATGGATTTTCATTTAATCCCTTATTTTTTTCATTTTTGTTATATAAATAAGTATTGTATAATATCTTGTTCATATCTCTTTGTCGTCTATATTATCTAGAGAATGTGCGACAGAACACGGTCACCGAAACTTACCTTGCACCAACAACAATGCGAGCGAAGAATGCCGGGCAAGAGTGCGAGAGAGTATACATATATATATATGGGTGTAAATGTGTTGTGTATTCTTTTTTGTTTTATCTTTTTTTTTATTCTTTACTTTTTATGAATATATGTGAAAGCAAAGTCGAGAGACTCGAGGGAGATGCGCGAGAGAGCGATAGTGACACACATTCACGCGCGACGAATTTTTATAACAACATTATGTACTTTTTATTATTGTATGTATACAATATATACGTAGATTTTTTCCTTCTATATTGTTTATATGTATACGTACATATTATATATATATATATACACATATATATATATATATATATATATATATATATGCTTTTTAAAACGGGCGCGGTGGCGCGTGCCCGCAGGGGTACCCTGTCCCAGCATTCAGGTGATTGTCAATGAGCTTGGTCCATCATATATCGACTAACACTAGAATTAACTATGTAGAACAGTCTCAAGTACCACTATTGATTATCATTGTTTCATCTCATCATGTCTAGACTGTCTAAACCATACCCTTAACTCTCCAATGTTATTAATTATTATTAATATATTTATTGATCACTTGGAACCAAGCTCGTTGACTGATTAATCGTGATATAAATTATAACGATTGCAATGATTGAATTTATTTTTTTAAATATCAATCATATTTGGTGCCGAAGCGATGTGGATTCTATTTTTTTTTTTTTTTTTACTAATTCAAATGAAGATGATTGATTAAATGTTTATTTTCAATCGATATTATCGTATTATTGTTTTTTTTTTATTTATTATTCTATTTTTTATAGTTTAATTTGTATTTTTATTTATTTCTTGTTGTTGTAATGAATTTACAAATATTGTATACACACTCACGAGCTCAGTTTGAAATGACAACTTTTACTTTGCATTCAACACGTATTTATTAAATCGAGAGTGTCATAGCTGAGGTATTATATTGGTTACAGAGAATCGATATCGCTTCGTCGCCGTACGTGCCAATTGTAGGCGTTCCGAGTATGGACACTGTGTGTGTGTATGACCCTGTCTAGCAATGCTTGAAAGCCTTTGCAAACTGATACATTGAAATTTGCAAAGAAAAAAAAAAAAAAAGGTAATGAAATATGTTATAAAACTTGATTGACCGTGAAGTATCAAATAGTCAAAGAAAATAAATGAATTCATTGAATTGGTTTAATAAAATGAGAGATCACAGAACACACTGTCTATACTAGAATAAGCATCAACAATTTTGTCATTAATTAGTTATAAAATGAATTAATTATGAATTTATTTAAAAAATGTCATGGAAAATTTTTTAAAATAATAAAAATTTAACGAAACCCATTATTGACATCTATAATTGTATGTTATTGTACTTTACTTATTCTTTTTCATGAAAAGGCCAAAATTGTTGTTGCGTGTTTATAAAAAATGGATAAAAAATTAATTGTTATACAGAGCATAAAACTCTGTGACTTACCGGTGATGACAAGACGTCCCTTGGTAGCTGACAATCGTGTTTCCCCAGTGAGACGATGTTTGGTACGACATTGATAAGTCTTGTAGCCATCTTCGGGTCCAACATCTCTGATATGCAATTCTCCAGAGGGCAATACCAAGTATTTACCATCTGTTAAATAAATCGCCAAAACCCAAACAAACCAATAATTAATATTTCAAATCCTCCTTCGACCAAAAAAATCCAATAGAAATAAATATTTGAAGCAAAGCATATTCCAAAGAATAATTATGAAAAAACAAAAAAATTGCATGCCAAAGATTGTGTCAGATCCCAAACAATGATCATATATATTCTGTCACATATAAGAGTTAATCAATTAGTCAAATAAACAAATAATTAAAAAATTCATGCTAATTGGCAATAAATAACACTCACACATCATTAAAGTTAAATTCTCAATTATCCGATTTTCTTTTTCCTCTATATTACATAGTCACCATTTAAAAATGAAAAGGGTGAATTAATCCTTCAATTCTCAAATGTTATTCATTACCAACACGATACTTGAAGCTTGATGCGAACAACCAACTTGAAAAATAAGTGCAAGGAAATAAAGTGGTATATAGTTTTGAAACATTAATATGCAAGTGGAGTTGGAAAGTGTTGATAAGTGCATGAACAGAGGTTGTCAGATTGGAAGAGAGAGAGTACTGGGCGAGAGGGTGATAAAATGGCGGGTGTATAAGGGATCTGGGAACAGCGCGAGCAGCGGCAGTCAACGTCTTAAACGACAAATAAAATACTTTATCCAATAATATATAATCGTCTTTCAACTAATTTTCAATCACTTCGCAATGAAATTTTATCTACAATAACTTTATTATAATCACCGCGCAAAGTTCATCGCGTGACGGACGGCCGAACGATTTTATTTTTCTTTATCACGAGCACAATTGAGAAATAATAAATATCAGGACTCTGTCAATAAATATATTATCAACACGCACGACCTAAAAAAAAAAATATATATATATATATATATATATATATATATATATTAAATTTATTTTTTTTTTCGCCCTCATATTCGTACAAATAATTCACTCATTGCTCCTTTTAAATATATATCAGTGAAGAATCACCTACGCATTTTCGGACCGGATGTTTGCCCCCTCCCCAACTGAAGGAGGACAATGAACAAAAATTATACAAGACTTGAAATTAAACAATAAAATAAAAAATAATAATAAATAAAGTTATTATATAAACGTAGTATAGGTAGAGACACTTATTATGTCTTGATGAACATAACTATTAATTTATGGCAGCGGTCACGAGTGAAAATGATAAATGAAAAATACACATGAGCGCGCACGAGCGATGCATAACAAAAACGAATGATAAAAATACAGTAGAAGATACCGATACAATATAATTCCTTTGAAATATATAAATACGCATATGTATGTATATATATTTATTTATTTTTTATTTATTTATCTATTGATTAAATTAACGTGTGTAAATTGCAATCTTTAAATGTGATGTACCGTAATCGGGCCTAGGATAAATGTCCGTGATCTCATCCTCAACCCAAGACTCAACCTCGACGAATTCAGCAACAAAGCTCGGTATGTGACACTTGATTATCGCAGCATTGCCACGTAATACATGCTCGTCCATCACGTTCACTGCGTACCGCTGCCCGACAACTGCAACCATACCGATATCCCGCCATTGTTTTTATTTAAATAAAACCAATTGAAAATACCGAATAATTAACAAGGGGATATTTGTGTTTATTCTTATTATTGCTGTTCAAGTTATTCAATAAGGAATAAAATTTTATTTATATATATATATATAAATGAATTTTTATTCGATATCCATTTTATTGCTAAGCCACTCGTTCACTGTCATTAAAATCCTACCGTAAGACGCATCCTCATCATTCGCCCGGTAATTTCCCCCCGTTGTATCTATCCAACCAACCACATCCACATGGTCAGCAACAAATGACGGTATTTGACATTTAAATATTGCTGCATTGCCACGAATTGCAAATACATCGTAAACCTGTACCTCAAAGTACTGCGAGACAACTGTAAATAAATTAAATGACGTTTGACAATGTCGGTGTGACAAAAAAAAATTCATATCTGTGATGTTTAAAGGGACTTTTGTTGTTTTTATTAATTTCGTTGACCGCCGCTTTATATCGCGCAATCCGCAGCGTTTTTTATTCTACTATAATTTGCTTCCTGTATTGTCCTACCCTTCTCTGATTGGTCGTTCGCCATGTAACTCGTACCATCGTCAGCAAGCCACTCGATAACATCAACAAAATCACCGACAAAGCTTGGCACAAGGCACTTCAATATCGCTGTATTACCACGCAATACAAATTCGTCAATAACCCGACTCTCGTAGAACTGTTGGACGACTGTAAATATAAAATTCTTTCAATAAATACCCGTTCAAATACGTAAATGAATAAAAAAAAAAATATCAAGTTGAACAATAACTAATGAAAAACGCGTAAGACGTTGATTGGCGGTGCTCAAACTGTTTCATCTATTGCACTGTGTCAGAGGAGAAACATTTGTTTTTCCAATAATCATTACCGTAATCTCTGTCTTCCGGACGATAAATCGTTCCATCATCAGACTGCCATTGATCCACATAAACGAATTCAGAGACAAAACTCGGTATTTTGCACTTCATTAATGCACTATTTGCACGTATAACGTACTCATTCTCGGCCTCCGTCACGTAGAACTGCGAAACGACTGCTCGCGCCATATTTAGCCCATGCGAATACGAAATTAATATAAAAATTAAATTAATTCATTTCATAACATATTTTTTAGTTAAAACAATTCATTTCCATTTATATTTGAAGTATAAATAAAAGCGCCACGCGAATATTTTATCGTATGTAAATTTTTTATTTGATGTACCCTGATGACCAGCATTGGCTGTTTGCTGATATTCAGGTAGATAAATTTCGCCATCCTCACGTATCCACGCTTCAATTGTTACAAATTCGGCAATGTAACTTGGTATACTGCACTTTAAAATAGCACTATTACCCCTAATGACATATTCAGTCATAATTTCCGGTTGATAAGTCTGCGCAACAACTAAATATACAAAAATCATTTTTAATTTCAAACTTTCCCTTTTATATATATATTTATAATGTATACGTATAGATCCATGTCATATTACTACAACCAAGATTGTTAATTTTATTATTCCGTAATTAATTGATTGTTTGCGTTGCTGCCACCGCTCTCGCCGAAATTCCTCACGCGTTTGTTACGATATTGCAAAAGAAAAAATGAAATGAAATAAAAAAAAAGAAGACATTCGGTTTATTTTCTAATCATACGATATACCATAATCAGTTGATGGTTCGTATTTTGAGCCATCGCTTCCCTCCCACGTTACAACGCTCACAAATTCCGCAACAAAACTCGGTATGGTACACTTTAATATCGCTGCATTTCCACGTATTACATACTCGGACACCACCTCAGCTTCGTAGTATTGAACAACAACTGCAGCCAAATATAAATTTAAACATTCATCTATTTTTACTCACTGTCATTTAATAATTAAGTTTCTTTCAATTTTAATATTAACGCAATAACAATTTACCCCAAAACATCCGAAATATGTAATTTACAATAATTAAATATAAATATATACATTGAAAATTAAAATAAATAAAAAACTATTGATTAAATTCAATAAAGGTTGATGCCACTGCTCCGCCAAATTATTTCAATAATATTTTTCACTACACAAATATATATATATATATATTATTTCATTTGATTTGTGTACCATTTCCCTCATTTGGATTGAATGAGTTTCCCTGATTATCTTGCCAGCCTACAACTTGAACAAACTCGGAAACAAAACTTGGAATGCTGCACTTAAGTATTGCTGAGTTTCCACGAATAACATATTCATTATTCACCTCTGACTGATAATACTGATGTACCACTGCAATAAATCGTTCATTGCAAAAATTCCATTGTAATTCATTCATTGTTTTAAATTTATCAACATATATAAATATATATATATATATACTATGAACTGCAATCAGTTTCAAACGATTTGTCGCCCACATATGGAACAATAAAGAAAGAACGGCAAATTGAAATGAATGAGTAACAATTTGCGGACATTAACATCAATTCCTAATTCATTCAATTTTCTTTTTTTTTTTTTTTATCATCATATTAATATATAAATCACTATTATTGATAACCATTTCCTTCTCATGCTTCTTTTATATTAATATTCGAACACATCCAGATATTCACTTCATTTTGCACGTTCTAAATACCGAATTATGAATGTTCTTAAATGACATTCAATGGCAATTACATAGACAGCCACTACTCCTTCAGTTTCTCTGCTCATCCGTACTATTATATATATATATATTGTCTCTCGTCGTCTCTCTCATCTCGCTCATACAGATATAATCAAATTTCATGGACGACCTGAGAAATAGGATAACTCAATTATCCTATCAATTCACTACAGTGTTGCAACATTATGTGCATCATAAAAACTGAATGAAAAAAAAAAAATAAATAAATAATAATAAAACACGTCGCAGAGGTCCGACCGCCGTCACGATGATAAATACGCACATTATTATTACAAGTTTTTTTATAGCAATATAGTTGATTTAAAAGAGGAAGTTGACGGCCGCTATCTAAATCAGGATATATAATAAAATTAATATCGTGAGTATATGTGTAATAAATAAAAAAATTTATTATCTCGATTCGTGGGCAGATTAAAATGAATTTTTAAAGTCTGATTATCACTTGAAGTTCATTCTATTTTTTCGTGTGTCTGACCCTGTCTCGCGTCATTTCTTTTGGCAGCCGTCCCGACGCCAAATTGATGTTGTTGAAAAAATTTATATATATATATATATATATATATGTATGTTCGTACAATATACGCCAATTATTTTAGCTGGTATATGGGCGTATAGAGATAACAAGCTGGGAACTACATTAACGAGATGCTCTATGCTTGGGATGTACTGTGTGTCGAGTAGACCGGAAGCATAAAAGGGGTAAAATGAACGAATGTGTGGTAGTAGTAGTAGTAGCAGTACTAGTAGCCGCAGTAGTCCATAGTGTGTATATTATTTATTCTCATTGTAAGAGAATGAGAATTCATCTTTCAAAAAACCTCTACTCTCATCATCCTTTGTCAATATATATAAGTGTGAAATAATTTGAAATAAAGTAAAAAATAAATGAGAGCAAAAACAAAAAAGTAAGGCCATTCCATAAATTATATTGTCGATATAATAATTTATTTTTTTTCATATAAATTTTCATGATGAAAATAGTGACGATAAAAATCACAAAAGAAAATCTGCCCACGTCTCAACAAATAAATTACGTATGACATATATTATTACACAATTATTTATTAAATACCATAATTATCGCCTGCAGTAAACTCCTCGCCCTGATCAGTATGCCACGAGAGAATTTTGACAAAATCAGCGACAAATGATGGCACAACGCATTTTAATATTGCGCTATTACCACGTATGGCGTATTCCTTGTTTACATCAGTGTCGTAATATTGCGCCACCACTGAATATATTTATATAACACATACAAAGAATTATAGAAATATGTAAATAATAAATCAAATTGATACTGATAACGAGCAATTTATGTATCAACATTAATTCTCCTTCTGTAATCACTATACTGTATTGATACATAAATAAATAAAATTGTGTTACTGTACATCGATGAAGCGAATATGGGTCCCAATTTTCAACTTCCTACAAGTCATTAATCGCTATGTGTAATACTCGAGTGAGGGAACACGACGACGGCGGTGGCGACGCAATGAAACGACCTCGTTATAAATATACATATACTCGGACTTATTTAATTGTGTTAAATACGAGTGAACTGTTTGGAAATTTAAAGAAAAGCTTACCATATAATCAGTGAAATTAATATTCCATATGTAACTCACATTTATCGCTCAATAAGTAACTAAATAAATGAATAAAAAATTTTTATGAATGAATAAATTTATAAATATGAGAATTATCTTTCTATTTCTTGTTCTTTTATGTCCTTTCGTTTTATAATACGAGAAATTATCGCCGCATTGTCAATGGCTGTATGTTGAAATTATATATGTATATCTATATCCGCTTGTGGAAGAATAAAAGAAAGACAAAATTATGATATATTCATATTTATATTTATAGAACTCGCATATATATATATATAGATATATATATATTCGATGAGTTCCCACAACTTCCGGCACGCGCGTATATATGCAAATGTACACGTGAATTGTATGCGACTATTCCGGTCGCAATATAACGACCAAGAACAATTTGGAATCCTGTAAAGAATGATAGTTATTTTCCAATAAACGCATTCTCTTTTTGCTCTTCATTTTTTTTCCATCTTCAGTTTTCAATGTGAAATGAACTAAAAGTTTCCTTTTATTAAATCATAAATTAATCAAACTATTCCATCACAAATAATTATAAAGAGAATACGTTTGTAATTTCCTATTATTTTATTTTTCATTAAAAAAAAAAAAAGAAAAAGGTTATTCTATTTAAAATGAATTTCTTTCCTGTTTCAATTTCATTTGATTGGATATTTGAAAGTGTATTTGACAACTTACCGGCGCGTACGTTGACATCACGGCTGTGAACTGAACCAGCTGGTGAAGTAGCCAAACAGCTGTAAACTTGCGCATGAACCTCTTGACGATAATCTTCAGCACGAAATGGTGGAAACACCAAATTACCATTCGGCAAAACCTATAATACACATCAAAGTAAGAAAAAAACAACATTAATAAACATCCTCGATGATTAATATATGCTACACATAAAATTATCACTATTGGCACTACTTTACATAAAACTCTGGTATAAAATTTTACATTCAGAGTTAATTTATGTCAAACAACATATTCACCATACGAGCAAATTGATTTGTATCTATTAATATTTTTCCAAACAAGTCAGATAATTTCAAAAAATCATCTAGATAATTTCAAAAAATTATCTAGATAATTTCCAAAGTTATCTAGATAAATTCCAAGAATTATCTAGATAACCTAAATTATCTGAATTATTGAAACTAAATTATCTAAATTATCTAGATCATCTAAATTATCTATTTATTTATACATATATATATAGGAGATTCTATGTGATTTCGGGGAGTGAATTTTCACGGATAATGGTTGTGGAAAAGGGCTAAAGTCCCATCTACTGTCAGAAAATAACCATAGGACCCAAAGTACAATCGTCTCTTGAGACATTTACCTCGGGCCGATATTTAGAGTTTTTTTCTGGCTTGCCCCTCTCTCATATCTATGGCAGCAAAATACTGCTCGCTCATTCGCCATTCTTACTTAACTAATAATTCCAAAACTGCTAGATCGTTTTGAATATAACATCGAAATTCGGACTCAGAACGGTCCTAAATATTGTCATACGACTCAACGGTCATTTTATGTAAGACACGGTGCATAAATATATAAATTGCACTTTCATAACAAGTTACAATATTTATTCATATGCCAATCAATATATTTTTTGTATTACGAATTTATTGATTCCTATTAGAAGTCTGTGCTACAATCAATTGATGACAAAAAAATCAGTTTGTAGCAACGCAGTATATTACATACGATACATCGCATATAGAAAAGAATTCAAAGTCTAAATATTAAAAGTAAATATTTCACATGAATTTATTTTCTTATTAGCTATTTCTCTACAATTTTAATTCACTGTTAATATCTTTCATCAAGTTTAAAGCCACAATAATATTTGAAAAGCACATTGAAGCTAATAAAAAGTATATATATTGCTGATATTAAAATATACCACAATATTATCAAACAACAGACAGCGTGACCACCAGTCAACCGCAATAAAGCTACACGAGTGTGAACCACTTGACATCTTTATATGTATACATACACATGTGTTTATAATGCCTGTATGCATACATACATAATCTTCCGGGTTCATGACCTAACCAAGATTTCATGTCGTCTAAATCGATTTAATAACGCTCAAGTTAACCCAATTTACATCTTCACTAACCAACAATTAAATTTGTAATGGAAAAAAAAAATATAGATATATATATATATATATATATAATACAAATATAAAATTGGAAAGAAAATTCGTCGAATATAAAAATAATTTCATAAATAATATTAAATTTACCTGTCGTAATCCAGGCACGTCACCAACAGCAGTGCCATCAGCACGAACCCAAATAATATCAGGCTGTGGATTACCACGTGCTTGACATTCAACTTCAGCGCCAGTTCCATTAGAAAAGTCCACACGATTTGGCGGTTCCTTCACAAACACCGGTCCCATTAATTCATCCTCGGCCAATGCCACTGTGCAAATAAATGAATACATATAAATGAATGGTGAAAAACGGAACAAACTGCAATATAGATGAATGAAAAAAGAACAAACGTGAAGAAAAAGCGAAATGATAGATTTCGATTAAGATAGATCGAATATAATTGAAAAATGATATTATTCGTTTATTTTTTCCTAGTCAAACTGTTTGCTTTTGGCCACACGATATATATGCGTATATGTATGTGTATATGTAAATTAAATTTTTCAAGATCTTATGTGTGACGTCGTTGATATTTGAGCGGCCATAATATAAAAGGAAAAAATAAAGAAATAAAAAAAAGACATACATGAAAAAGATGAAACTGATGATAAAAAAAAAGGGGGCCGACGACGACGACAACGACTGTTGTATTTATTATTGTACATAAAACGTGTTTAGCATGACACATTCCAGTGTGATTGTAGCATGTGAATATACAAAAGGAGTAAATTTGAGCAGTGTCAACGAAAAAATGAATAATAAAATGAAGAAGACATACAATATTTACATTTAAATTTCGACTTACCATTGAAGGAGATAAATGAAATGAGAATAAGCATTGCAATGCGAATGACATTACGCCCTCCTGGTGGCTCACGTGACATACTCAACAGGCCCATTATTTTCGACTGGTCAAGTATACTGCAACGTGCACCTGTAGTTGCACACAAATATACACATGAAATGAAACACTTATTTCACATTTAAAGATTTATGGAAATAATTCAAAGCGATAACACGCTCATGGAATTTATATCACAATATCTTGTTGCTTCCTCATTTACGTATTTCAAAATAAAATAAATCATTAACCCAGTATTGAATTCATTTTATTATCAACCGTCTAATAATAAATAATTCATTTGTGTTGAGTGTATGAGTCTGTGTGTTGGCTTTGCATTTATGAATCTTAAATTATTCTAGACGATATAAATAGTATATCATGATGCTTCATTGGTTAATTGGGTGATTGCGCACTATAACATACTGTATACACTTATAATTTTATAACACGAGAATATATCAGCCAATCAAACAATAAAAAATAAATATTTATTTTTCAATGATAGAATTAACGCAGTGATTTTTAAAGATATCTCTTTCAAACGACGTAACTGATAAACTACCTAACGTTAATTGTTTCCTTCCATTAATTGTTCAATGCTACAGTCAATAAATAAAAAATGAAAGAACAAAAAAAATAAAAATAAAAACGCTACGAAATCCTTCAGGGCAAAGTTAAATAATTCAATAATGACTTTTATTCCTTTCATTTTCAAATATATCATTAGGATTTTTTTTCTTATTTTCTAAATACTCCAATTTTCTTCAGACACACTCTCTATCTATCTATCTATCTCGCTCACTCGCTCATAAATAAATGGCTGTATATACTCATTCAAATGGAAATAATACAAACAATCTGATTCAACAATTTATTTGTAAACACTCATGAAAAAAAAAAAACGAAGAAAAATCAAAAGTTGTATATAAATAAATAAATAAATAAATAAATGATTCAATGACTTGTAGGAAAAAGACAAAGGATGGGAAAGAGAAAATCTGTTTCTCTTCATCTGGGATTGCGTGAGAATTTCCGATTTACATACATAAATGTATATATTATATATCATATCTCAGCATCTTGCTCTCATATGCGACACATTATTATGTGGCGTCCCTTTGATACACACGCTCTAACGCCACACATGCTCTTTGCGTGAAATAATGACGTGATTCGGATCACTACTCTCGTGCAAAGAGTCTGAAGAAAAACGGTCGACGGTTATAACTTTTACAACTACCTATATATATATATATATATATATATATCCTATAAAACTAACCGACAATCATCTTGTCGCGTTCAACAAAACGACACATGAAAGAAAAAGCCAAGTATATATACTTGGTGTATAACCTCGAGAATGATTCATTGTTTCAACGAATTAATATTACATTTTTTTTTTTTCATTTTTTATTTTTTTTCTTTATTCTCACTCAACTCTGACCATGAAATAAAATTTCATTTCACCCAACTCTCCCAACACATTTAATCATCGTTTATTGTCCACTAACAGAACGGAAGTTCATATAATCAACACCTCGTGTGTGAATTGATGTTTACATATATATTCATAAAGAAAATTGTGAGTTTTATATTTAGAATTGAATAAGGAATAGAAAATATAATAAATAATGAAGAAGCAGCTTGGGTATGTTGGAGACGAGGTGGATTTTCTAGAATGAAAATATTGGACAGCATGATGGGGGATGCGTGTGACTACACGTGCCGAATATATATATATATATATATATATATATATATATAT